>VDFB02119346.1:59922-113237 GCA_007258455.2 Sequoia sempervirens | reverse complement strand
AAGAAACCGGTGATCTGCCTGTGGAGAATGGCACTGATGAAGGATGCCCAGTCATAATGCTCCTGCCCAGAAATGATGCGACCAATAATGTAATACATCCAAGGCTGGAAAATATTTGCATGTTCTTGACCTGAGACACGATTCAGGAGTGTGATTAGAATCGCATACTCATCCTTGTATTCACTGGCACCCACACATTAATGAACAATCGTTTTTGTTTAAATCCATTCTTCGCCATCTTCTTCGACACTTGTCCACATTGGCATCAAAATGCTCATAACAAGCCCATAGAAACAACTAGGCCGTTTCCGGTGTTGAGGAATACTAAAACTCCTTTTTCATGTCCAAAGGTTTGAGATCAGAAATGACCAGTCCGTCAACTCCGACACTATTCATCGAGTAGCAGAATTAGTAATGCTTAATGCAAGCCATATCATTTAATTCAATATAGCGTAATTGAGACAGGTATGAAGCGGCCTCAGTAAACCATATCACAATATTCCGAATGATTTCTGAACTTCCGGGATCTTAATCAGTCTAGTTAATCGCTTTCCGGGTAATTTTGTGAAGGTCTGGTTCTCAAATCAACCCGGTGAAATCATGAGGCGACGGTTTGGTCCTATATTCAGCCGAAAGTGAACTGCGATCAAAATTCGCCGCTGATCAGTGTGTGGAACTTGACTATATTTCAACAAAATTTCTCGAAGCTAAAAATAGCCTGCGAGAGTTAAAAATAGCCTTCAAGAATTATTTTCAGCGAAAAATCCGAGATATGGGTTTTGTCTAGAAAAGGATTCTAAGACAACCCAGAACGTCAGATTTGCGAAAATTCAACTTCTACTCGATTGTACAAAGATTTTCCACTTGAGAAAATTAGCAATTCGAGAACGAATGTTCTGAAGCTAAAAATTCATGAAAAATCAAACGCACGTTTCTAACTTGAGGAAACTATATAAGAATGATCCAGATACTGAGACTTGCCAATTTCGCCAATTTCAGGAACATGCAATTTGTATTTTGTGAGAAATCTTAGATCAAAGGATGAAAAAGACGTTTTTATTATGCCTTCTTCTGTGAAAATCGCCCAAGATTTCTTAGATAACTGATAATTGTGAACTTGAATCTGCAAAAAGATATGTTAGGAAAAATCACCTTTGTGAATTGATGTAGATTTTGCCTTGAACTGGAAGAATTCGCCTTGTTTTGAAAACCACGAACTTTCCTCTCTTGAAATTTGCGCCTATGAATATGAATGAAATTCGAATTTCCTTTGAAGAAAATACGAATTTATATAATGAATTTGAGGATTCGCCTTTGAGGAATTAAAATCCACCTTTAAGAATGGAGATACGCCTTTGAATAACAAATTCGCCTTTGAAACTCTGAAGGATTTGCGAATTGCTATGAGAATCAAGGAATTGCGAATTACTTTGAACTTTGAATTTGCTTTGAAGACATGCGCGCCTCTCTTCTGAAGAAATACGATTTTATCTGAATTTGCTTTGAATTTAATAAACTTTGATTTTCCCCTTGAAGATAATGAATTTGCCTTAGCAAATCACGAATTTCTCTTAAGATTAAATTTGCTCTTGAGAAATACGAATTTCCTTTGAAAGCTCTGTGAATAACAATGAAGATTGCGCCATGTATAAATAAGAAGAAATTCGCACTGAATTGTGATTGCAAGAATTCATAAACCCTAACAAGAATAGAAATCCTCTGATTGGTTGCCTTTCAGTTGCACTGCCACTGACTGGAAGTTCAAATTTGAAAATAATAATAAAATATTTATTATCATGCAAGGGCGCCAAAAATAGAAAATCGCCATCTTATGCTAAAATTGCAAATATTCTGAACTTCAGTTGACAAACTGGTTGAAGCTATGAGATTCATCGTTTGACTTTACTGATTCCGAAAAGTCATCTCTTAAGCACATAGGCGTCCATTTGCTCAAGATACTTCATTTTTTACTAACTCCCTATTTAATAGCTGACAGCACTGTCACGACTAGCCAACTTCGACATTGATTTCCGGATGACCGGGTGATGCTAAGACTGTTCTGAAGAATTCATCGGAAAGCCTACTGAACAAGGAAGAAATGTCTGCTGGGAGACACAACTGTAAAATCCATCGTTTAACCCCTTGAAAAATTAGGCGCACCTGATTAAATTGCTTTTACGGGTTCCAGACTCGACCATTTCTCAAATTGCCATCTGACGCTTCAAACGGCTGCCGACGGTGAACGGTGAACCTGCTGACAAGCAACGAAGCCCACTGCGTGCCTGGAGACATTCTGCATCCAATGACTGTACATATGACACCTGAAAGCTGAATTAAGGGCTTCAAAAGTAAAAGCGCCCCTGGCTCTATGTTGCACCGTGTCATTTTGACGGTAAAATCGAACTTTCTATCCAAGTAATTCTACTTTGACGCCCTGGGTAACCGGAGTCAATACGACCCGATTCGCAGCACTATCCGCTTTAACCGGGATGTAAGAGCCCACAAAGAGAAGTCTCGAGGTGACGGCATGCTAAAACTGCTTCTAAGGCCCCCAAACACTCCAGCGCGATTTTATTTTAAAATTACCGCCCGTGACTTGGCCACATTTTCTGGACGCCTCTGCAGCATTACACCTTCAAAGCACTTTCGCGAGACGCATTTGTTAAATCACAACCTGGCTACCGACTTGATGGGCCTTCGCTGAATAGATAAAATGATTACGCTTGCCAGCTGAAGACTTCAACGGGTTTCATCCGGATGGTGCCTAAAGCCTTGATCGCGGGAAATAATACACCTAAAAATCATTTGTTGGTCCGCCCATGAAATTATGTGCTTGGTAGAACTTCCGCCACGACCACCTAGAACGTCGGATTGACAAGCAGAATGGTGCATCGCGGAGCTAGGCTAGAGTATTACCGATGTTAGGAAGACTCTGTCTGCAAATTTCACCATCTGGAGGGTTCAAGCCACTTCGCCTCGTGACTTCAAGCAGACCGAATGGAACCCGAGAAGCCTGTAAAACGCGAAACTCCATTTTACTGATCTCTGATGACCGCACCGTAATTTCCAAAACTCGGATGACTACGTTTGATATATCGTCGGATGAGCAGGCTAATCGTGAACCAATTGACTGTATCCGCCATCGAAACTGTCGAGATTTACACCCTCCTTAAGATGGGCGCCCTCAGACTAGAGGCGCGCTTTTGCCTGAAAAGGACAAATTTCTCACATCTGGAAATTTAGGGATTTCAACTTCTGTCGCTGATTTCCGGAGCTGTGAGTTTCGGAATACCTCGCTGGATAGCTCGACGGATAGCCAAGCTAATTCTGAAGAGATTGACTGGATGCTTGAGCATTTTAGACAAGATCTTGACCTCCAACAAGTTGGGCGCCCCTGGGCTATACTTGCACTTTCTGACTTTTCCTTTGAAAAATCTTCATAAATTGACCATTAAAAACTCCGTTTGGATCACTGAAATCTTCATGTGCAACATGAAATGCTGTCGTGAGACGCTCCTCCATCGTGAAACGCTCCATTCTAAGTCTCTGCTTCAGGTTCTGTTCAATATAACTGACTTTGACTGACAAACTATTGACAAAAACTCCATGCTTGATATTGCCCAAAACTGTGTTTTACATCATTTTAGCAAGGTTTAGACTTTTTAATGCAAAATGCCTTGATGAAGCAAAAAATTTGGTTTGGGTACAACAAAGATCATAGCTGGTGATCTAGAAGCAACTAATATTTTGAAAAATCTGTAATCGCTCGCTAATTCTATCTTGTTTTTTGGCTAGTTGTTCGCTTGTTTTTTTGCTGATGGGTGGTTGCTTTGTTTGTTTTGATTATCTTTAAAAGCAGTGGTCTTTTTTGTAAAGGGTTTTGGGGCCCCTTCAAAACCTACTTTTCCTATAATCAAAAACAAAATAGAGCATCTTGGAATAATTCTACATTGCAGTGAGTTATGCATCTTTACTTTTATCATTGAAAATTTTAGTAAAATATTACCAAGGAATGATCAGATGGCCTACCCATGAAGAATGGTGGATAAAACTAATTTGAGATTATTAAAAATCAAATACAATTGATGTGAAGAACTACTAAAATTTGAAAATAAAGCAAAAAGATTCAAGATACAAATGTTGGATGTTAGATAAATTCCAAAGACAGTAATCCCATGTCCCCATGCGGCTGCTTAATTGTGTTTTCTGCTTAAATTTAAGCAGCTCGAGTGTTCCCGTGCAAATTTTTAATTATGAGAAAAGGATAATTTGGAATATTTTCCTATTTTAATGAAGCAGCTACTATTTAGGAATTGAAAATAAACTGTGGAAAAAAGGAGGGGCTGGAAATAAGCAGCAACTGCATATTACCAAAATGACATGTGGCTCCACAAATTTCTTTCCCTCTTTTTTAACATTTGCCTCCATTGTTTTTTCTAAATTTTAACTGCACAAATCGTTATTAATACTATTAATACAAGCTTAAGATGATTGCTCAAAATAAGCAGAAAAATTAAATATTCATGGGGCCACCAGCTCCACACATAATTCCTAAATAAGTTGAGAAGTGGCTGCGAGCCAAAATAAGCTAAGCAGACACATGGGGACCTGCCCTAAAAGGAAAGAAAAAAATTGTAATAAAAGTAGTTCAATTGACTCAAAAGTACAAGTCACATTAGCAAGTGGGTGTTAAAAAGAAATCCATGAGCTGAAAATATAAATAAAACTAAACCAACAGAAGGCCTGACTATAAGGGGTGAACCAAAAATAGGTGACCCCAATATAGGTCACAAAGATAAGACATGATGAAAAAACTAGTAGTGGCGTGGATTCACATGAGAACAACAGAATTCAATAATGAGATAGTCGCCCAAACTGATGTCTGTGCACTTTTTGTTAAGTGTCAAATATATTGCAAGGGAGAAGAAGTGCTAGCTAAATAAGGCCAAGTACATGCAAAATTCCTAACTAGGAAATTAAAGATAACTGGGCTATTCAACTACATATGCCATTAGATAGCGCTACAGAGACATGTGTCAAGAGTACATGCAGATATTTACAAAGAGGAAGACATATGGAAAGTTACAGATCACTACAAGATGTAAGCGCCTCATTTCCTCCCTTCTTAGAAGAACAGAAATAGAGAGAGAGAGAGCTTAAGCATAGAATGGATTTTGTTACATACATTAGGAAGATTAATTTCTTACAATATCAGTATATATTAGTCTGTTGTAAAAAGTCAGACCCATCAAATCTTTGCAAGGTTTTATCTTATGGGGATGATTTTGTTACATACTTATGAATGTCCACTCCACAAATGAGGATGATAGTGTGCCTAAAAATTTTTAATGTCCAAGTGGCAATATGTATTCCTATGACATGGACCATATTATAAAATACATAACACAAAGAAGAAGAGAAAAAATTGAATTGATGTTAATTCTATTATTATTTCACAAATCCATTCCTAAGAAGCAAAAGACTTACCTGATTACCAATCATTTTTCCATCTTTGTAAGCAACAAGACCATTTTCTGAGAAGACATAATCATAATCTGAAATAACTGCAAGTGCAAAGATCAAAACAATCACCAAATAAATCATGTTGAGTGGTTCATATTTTAGAAAAAACAAATAAAATTAAAGAGAAACTAGATTCTAAAATTCATCTTGGTCAACACAGTCACAATGAAGAGTCTTTATCCATTTAAGAGTCAAGTGAAAATTCAATAAAACAAAAGCTTAAGCAAGCTATTGTGAACAGAATACTCCACTCAGCAAGCAAGTATAATCTATTTAATAATAACAGTAAATATTTTCTTAATCCTTGACTATATCCACAATGGAAGTCCATCCATTGAAAATCTCATTACATTTAGGTACTATTGTATTATTGAGAGTAAAGAATCTGCACCTCTATCTCATGAGCCTTGTTAGATCTGTGTGACAAACTATTAAATGTTCAAAGTCCTATTGTGGCTTGTGTTCTTGCCAAATGCACATGCAGACTAGGTCACAAGAAATATAGCCTCTTAAATTAAATAATTTTGCACCCTTTTTACATCTCAATTGATATATTTGAAGATTTGTTCTTCTGGTTTTAGAGAACCATGGACATACAGAACCACTTAGTAATCTGCATACCTTTAGTTCATGAGCATTTTTAGAACTTCTTGACAAAATTCTAGCATTTGTAGTCTTATTGTGACATTTTGCTTGCCAAAGGTCGTGTGTAGGTGGGGTAATAGCCTCTTAAATCAAAATTCCGGCACCCCTTTCATCTCAAACTATACAATAATAAATTTTCTCTTCCTTGTTGAAAGGAAGGAATCATAGCATACAGAACTGTAAATTGTCAAGAACACTTCATAGTAATATCATTTTTCCACATGGACAGAAGTGTGATATTATGTTTCTTATTTCTCTTTAATCTCATTTCTTCTTTCATTTGAAAGAGATTTGAAAGCAATCAGTGCAAACCACTTTTGCCGAGCTGTTCAGTTATTTTTGCTAGGTCTGAGCCACCTACAACTCCCACTGCCACAACCTGCATGCCAAAAAGTATTGTTATACCATGTATTATACCATACCAAAAACCAGCATACTCTTAATATTATTTTATAGAATTAGAAAAAACTTCAGAAAAATAGCAATTTTAGTCCATGAATGGAAGCCAGTGCTAAAGCGAGCAAGCCAGTAATGCAATACCTGACGCAAGTTTTGCATGAATTGTAACATCTCTTGAGATATTTCCTGTACAGGAAATATATAAATGAAGATAAGTTACAAACAGAATAAATTCAAGAGCCATCAATTGCCAATAAACATCACTCAGAATTTCAGCTTTGTACATATAGGTTGTGCACATTAGCCTAGAGACAAGACAAGTACTTCAGTATTCTTCTTTGTGACGTCCTTTAGCAAATACAAAAGACAAGAAATGGAAGAAGAAGAAATTCTATAACAGTGACAGATTACTTAGAAGCATGAGATATTTGCATTGTAGACCTGAATATTTATAACAAAATAAAGGTGCAGAGAGGAACAACTGCATCAACAGGAAAATAAGAACTAAAAGAATACTTTCAGTGAAAGCTGAATTCTGGTGGAAACATTCATGAGAGTTCCCATAGTTGTGGCTGTGATGAGCCCTGCTGGCTCAAACCTCAAACCCCTGACTTTTATTTATTTCTTTTGTGTTTTTACGTTTTTTAGAGAAGGGTTTCTAGAGAGAAATAGAAGGGGCGCACAGCATAAATGCTTATAAAGTGTAAATCTAAGCTAATTTAAGCAAATTGAAGTTACAGAAGGTAATAAATAAGCTCAACAATGGATTCAGAACTCATAAACATACCTGAAAGCTTCCAGATTATTTATTTAAGAAAGTAGTCCAGTTCGCCAGCCAAGATGGTGAAAAACTGACAAAATCTGGTGTAGGAAGCTACAGAATGCAAAGTCCAGCCTGAAAACTGTGGCAGATGATGAGTACAAGCTAGATGCCAAAAGAGATGGAGAGAAACCCTTAGAAAGGAAGGCGTTTCTCTTAGGAAGTCCAAACGCCCTTGCAGAAGAGCCATGCACTTCAATGCAAACAACCAGAATTCCCACTCAGAAGGTACGGCCATGAAGTCAAATGCCTGCCATGATGTAAGAAGGTCGCCATCTCCACAAACCCTCCTATCCCTGATAAAGAACTCAACCAAACTCTGATGAAGCACAGTAGAACCTGTGTATGAAGCTCTCACAGACTGCACAAATTCGACTGATCTCTCACAGCCTCAAAAGTGCTCAACACTGAAGAGATTTCGTTCTCCAATGGAAGATTGCTCAAAACCCTGATCACAAGTGAAAGCACAGGAAAATGTCCAAGGAAAAGTCGAAATATTCAATAATCCGTTTCTCATTGCCAAAAATGCCTTATATGCAAAAAGGCACGAATTCCAAGAAAGATACGCCCTTCTTTATATTTTAAATCTTTTAAAATATATTTAAGTCATTTCAATAGTTTTGACTTAAATACTTGGGCGCCCTTTTATATTTTTAAGTGATTAAAATATTAAATCACCTTTAGAGAATATTTAAGTGATTTAAAATGTATAAAGTCAATTTGACTTTATAATAAAATATTAAGTTAATTAATAACTTAAATCACTCAAATAAGCATAACTTACACAAATCTTCATAGAATCCTGTGCCGTCAGAAGCTATCAACTCCAGAACTGCCAAGGCCTACAGTGAGCTAATCCAAGAACTCTGAAAACGAAAACGACCAAGCTCTCCAGAAAGTACCACTAACCCTCTAACCAATCCAGCTAGCCCACAAGGGTCCAAGTAATAGGCTAACCACCACCAAACATGATCATGCCGAAAAAGGGGACATTACAGTGGCCATGTAAATCCCTATTGTGGGTTGAACATCTGTAAATTTTCACAATATTTCTTCGCAGAAGTCTATATGTCATAACCAAGATAGTTAAAACCTGTGCATTGTTCGTGTATATACTCATATGAATGTTCAAATCGGCAACTGTTGTAAACTATGTTATGATTAAAACTACAAACCCACAGCTGTTTTAAACCTTACAAAATCTGAAAATGAAATCGAACAACAATCTGAAATTGGACAGAAAAATCTGAGTATAGAACTCTGTAATGGAGAATGCATCAAAGATTTAAAACAAATATTATATTTGGATAATTAAATAAGTAATATAGCTGAAAAAAACTGAATTTGCTTCTTTTGAAGAAATGAAATCTGTAACTACTTAAGAGAAGAAATATGTAGCTGCTGAAGAATATGATTTAGAACTGGATCAGAAAAAGAAAAATAATATTTATGACTGAAAATATATTGAACATCACATAAGAGAGACAAAATTTTCCTAAGAAGGTACGATTATGGATGCCAATTCAGGCCCAAATATCCAAGGCAGTATGAGGACTGCTCTTGGTCAAGAAGAATAGTCACTGGGACTAATAGTAGCACATCCAGCAGGCATGACTGAGTGGTAAAGATGCAGTATTACCACAATGAAGACCAGGATTCAAATCACCCTGGGAAACATTGAGCTTTCTTCTGTTCCAATGGTGTTAATTCCTAGAGAATGCATTTGAGAAAGTGCATAAGATGTGTGCCTAGGGTCCAGGCACTTGTTTGTGCCCCAGAAGCTGCAACGCCATTAAACCTTCAATTTTCCAATCCAAGAAAAAGAAAGACTATAGTAGCAAAAATTCTCCAATAATATCCTTCAAACTCATATAAGCTTTGATTAAATAGATTCTTATCCATCAATAATTAGGCAGGATAACAATAGGATAAGTACTTAGCTAGTGTATTGCATAGTTGCCGCGAGACTGGTACTGGTACTGGTACGGGAGACTGGTACTGGTACCGGTACCGGTACCGGTACGGCATTTTTTTGAAAATAGGAGACGGGGGTACTTGGAGAGGCCAATTTTTTTTTTTTAATATAAAAATTAATAATATATAGAAAATCTGAAAATATAATGACATTGAACTTTCAAAACAATAGTAGTAGTGGATTCAAAGAGTTCATACTTCAAATTTCATAATCAATGCAAAGTTGGGAGTAATCTCCAAGCAGCATACTCATGATTGATAGTCATTAATAAATTATTAAATAATTATTATTATAGTACAAGCCTATTTTTAATTTTTCAATTTTCAGATTGTTTTAGTTAGCATCACCAGTAATCTCCACAAGGGCAATGCCCTGTGAAGATTACTGGTGATGCTAAAAAATAAAAAATAAAACAATCTGGATTTTGAAAAATAGGCATGACTCTGAGAAATGAAAATATTAAATAAAAAAATCGTCGTTCAGACTTTCAATGCTTCACTTTTAAATTAAAAAATATTAAAAGTTACTGTCTTCAAACTTTCAGTGCTTCACTCTTCCTCTGCCGTCGCCCTCTTCCTCAGTCGCATGCTAAAGTGTCGTCGCTCTTCTTTTAAAAATCGTATATGAAGTATTTTTAATATGTTTCTACCTTTAAAATGCGTGATTTTTGATGGGAGACACGGGAGACGCGATTTTTGGGATTTGGAGACGTGGGAGACGGCGGGAGACGTTTGAGAAGTTTCCAAGCTCGAAAAGACGTCTCTGGGTACTGGTGCGGTGTCGGTGACGGGTCTCCGTCTCCGAGATGCGTCTCAAAGGGGGGGAGACGCGTCTCCCGACTACTACGGTGTATTGTTACTCAAATATAATAGCCGCATGTTGTAATTAGCCAAATGCACTTTACATCTGCACCATGTGAAGAGCACAACAATGGAAAAATCAGCAAGCATGAGACTCAGCTTGGAAAACAACTCCAGAGTTGAAAGGCCAGCTCCTTGTAGAATTTTCAATAAATTCTCACTACCATACTTAAAATACAAGGGAGAGAGAT
Organism: Sequoia sempervirens; assembly: GCA_007258455.2. Lineage (NCBI taxonomy): Eukaryota > Viridiplantae > Streptophyta > Pinopsida > Cupressales > Cupressaceae > Sequoia > Sequoia sempervirens. The sequence continues at coordinate 102,824 of VDFB02119346.1, read as the reverse complement.
ACAAATATGAAATCCTATTCTAAGGGTGGAGGTGCAGTAATCAAGGCCCCTTTATTGATTGCTGGAATAAAATAGACAAATGAACAATAGTCCATATACAAATAATATATATACACTTTGAAAGTAACATAGGCATTCATTCATTCACAAGTCACAGAGACAGGACAAGCAGAGATCAGCCACTGTTTCTATCCTCTTATTCATAAAGATTCAATTCTGCATACAGCAAAAGGCTTGGAGCCTGGACACATATACAAAGCCTGACATCCTAGACTTCACAAGTAAAGAAGTAAATTGATAGAAGTAGAACTCTACATATAAGAGCAGATTGTAAGGATGGATGTGCAAAATTCCATCTGAAGCCCTAAATGAGTGGCCTCTATTTATACAAGCCAGAGAGAAAAAAGTGAGAAAGATGGCAATGATTTTTGGAAAAACCAAGGGTGGTTGAATGATGAATCAATATTTTTCATAAGATCGGATTCTATCCCACAAAACTCAAGGGTGTCAAACATTCTCCATTCAATGCACATGGCCATCTCAACTGCCTATCAAGTCCTCTTAAATTGTCAATTGTCCTGCAACAAACCAAAGAAATGCCAATGCATGCTAAACCATGGAGAATGTTAGTTGGGGCCTAAACTGTGTCACCAACAATACAATTGAATCCTCTCTAGCATCAAAGTTACCTGGCAAGAACTTCAAAAGGAGCATTGGGTAGTTGCAACATAATGGTACCTATTAAAATATAGCCTTTGGTAGTTAACTGCCCATGTGTATCCAGCTTGATTCTAGAGTTAGACTGCAGATTACCATCAATCAAAGGGATAACAAGGAACAAAAGTTTTTTTCTTTGATCTCCTCCAAGCTTCCACCAACCGGTGGAATTGCCATGTTAGACATCTTACTTGAACACTATTGAAACATCATGGCGAAGGTTATAAAAAAGGTGGGCCCCATTATTAAATAAACTAATCAATGGTAGGTGCCAAAGATAAAATAGAACCAACTCCCCTCTAACGTCCCAACAGCCACTAGATCTAGAGATGAACAATTGGCAGACCTTGAAACAAAATCATATGCTAGATCATGAAAGAATCCCTTAGATGGTCCTATCAAGGAGATCAATGGTGTACATGAAGCAACAAACTAATGTCAACATACCACCACCTGTGCTACCAACATACAAACAATCAAGCTGCAAAAGAAAAGGAAAAAACATCTCGGTGGGGAACATGTAGTGAAGTTACACTATAGTTTTGGTGGCTCTGAGGGAACTTTCTAAGGAAAGTAATGAACTCACATCCATTAGAAATAGAGTCCCTAGAAAAATCACAAAATCACAAAATTCACTATAATAAAAGAGGAAAACACTATAAGGAATCAAGGGCACTTTTGACTTGCCCCATTCCTACTCTAAGGGAATCTTTAAAATGTTGCAAATGGAAAATCTGCATTTGAGCTCAAACAACTTGTAATAAGACAAATTATGCAATTTGGTCATAGTGTTTCACACTTGAACTTCAAGTCCAGCCAAGGCATAATGACTATATTATCTCTTCGACCGTTGGTGTGAGAGATGGGCCTTGGAATACAAATTTATCATTCTTTTTCTCTTCAACGCGTCTAAGGAAGCTCTATATAAGAAATTTGCTTCCATTGTCATTGACTAGTGATGGGAGAGCTTGTTGTAGCAATTGGTTAATGTGTCCACATTTGTCACCATCTGAAATGAAAAGTTAAAACAACTAAGCCTTGCAGTGGTGGGCAATTGCATCCCTGTCTTGAGCATTGTACTCTAGTTGTCATCTTCATCCTATCTGTATTGTTTGCATTCATGAGGATCTTAGCCAAGAGTGTGGAAATTTTTTGTTTAAAGCTCTCAACATTGACCATCATTGGCTTCAATATAGTGATGATGCCAACCAACTTAGATTGGGTATCCTAGGCCTAGACATGTGCAACATCCACAAAATCTATTGCATGTTGTAACCCACCACTTGCTTGAGTGATATTATACCAATAATGCTTACATAGTTCTTTCACTAGTTCAAAGGATGTTGATTGTATAGCTCTAGTTTTAGCTCCAATTTGATTGTTTAGATCCTTTTCCTTCTTTCTCAATTCACTAATCTATTGATAGAGCTATATAATAGTGTTATCTTGCTTTGACTTCTTTTGTTGTGCAAGGTTGGTGTTGAGGTTACCTTGCTAAATTTCAAACATTCAACCTATGTCTCTAGTTCCTGCATTCTTTTCTTTTGTTCATCCACTTTCTTCTTCATCTTGTCAATTCTTTCCTCTAGCTCCCTAACCTTTAGCTTTAAAGCAATGGCTGACCCTTCTATCCTCCTTTTCTAGCTCTAGGGCCTAGGTTTTGTGATGTTCTACCCTTAGCTCATCCACTCTTCAATCCTCTTTTGAAGTTGGCTGATTTGTGGAGCCAAGGATTCCATTTGATCTTTCCACTAAGTGATCTCCTTTTGCTTACCACTCATTTTGGCAATCAAAGAATTAACCTGTGCTTTGAGAGAATCAACCTTGTTTCTTAGAGAAATATTGACTAGCTTAGTGGTAGAATTTTTTTGCTTCTTTGTTTGCAATTGGGTCTTGAGGATGGCAAAACTCAACCTCAGCTCTCTTGGTTTTTCATCTACAAATATGTCCCTAGTCTCTAACACATTTACCTTGTCCTTTTCTTTAGCAACCATTTCCTCAAAGACCTTGCTAGCCACCATCTTCTATATGCCACGAAGCTCCTTCTCCAAAGCCTTTACTTCTACGTCAGCATTATGGAAGCTTCACATGATCTACGTTGTTAATGATATAGCAGCTTCGGTAGCTCCTTCCAGCTCAGCTCCTTTGTGGAAATTTAAATTGAATGATAGCCGTTGGCTATCCAATTTATATTTTTTGTTTATCTTCTCATAGCATGGCCGACTTGAGTAGAGATGCGTAGACAATTAATATTTGTCTATCAGGGCCGACCACATTCTCCTTGGATTTCATCATTAAGGTGGCCGACCTCTTGTGAAGAGGGAAACATATTCATTCAGGCCAATACATGTTAAAGGAGCCTCGAGCAAATAAAATCATACAAGTTATTTTGACTAAGGCCGACATTGATTGAAGGAGAGTTGAGCCGACGTCTTGGAGTCTTGAGAGGCCGACATGAAAGGACTTGGTTCCTATACATATACTCAGATTGTTCATCCATTTGAGCATCGAAGATTTAATCCAGTTCGGTCATCTTCAAGTGCGAATATAATATCGAAGCTCTTCCCCAGTTCGGTCATCATCAAGTGCGAATATGTCTGATATTTGAAGAGCGAATATATCAGTTCAAGGATATCAATCATGTGCGAATGAGAGTCTGCGAATTATTGTGAACTCTACCATTCATATCTGTGTTAGATGCGAGCCATTTATATTTGTGTTAGATGCGAGCTATTCATATCTGTGTTAGATGCGAGCTATTCATATCTGTGTTAGATGCGAGCTACTCATATCTGTGTTAGATGCGAGCTATTCATATCTGTGTTAGATGCGAGCTACTCATATCTGTGTTAGATGCGAACTCTCCATTTCGGATCTGTTTGAACTCAGCCACATTGGATCTGTGCTAAATTGCGAACTCTCCACCTCAAATCTGTGCGAACTCAAGGGTGAAGATCAGTGCAAAGTAATATGATGCGAATTCATATCTAACAGGTTGAGAACCAATTGTGTTTGTGAGTATTATCAAACGCTATTCTTGTAGACAGTCATTTCATATATAACAGGTACGATTTGGCAAACTGTTATATGTTCATTTGTCATCTTGCCAGTGATGAATTTCGGTCTTGTGTTAGACCCCATTGTAATATGTAAAATTGCCAGTGTTGCATCAAATATAAGAGAGATCTCTGTTGCTGGGTTTTTCTCCCTCAAGAGGAGGGTTTTCCCAGGGTATATGCTGTGTTATTTGTCTGATTTCGAATTATTTTCTGTGCATCTAATCTGTTCACCTAAATTTAACATACGTGACATCCACCTTAGCCTTTTCTAAACTCTATTCAACTTCTAGATAATCAACGGCGACCATGCATGCGATTCCTTTCATCAGCTCTACTTGATCAACCCCTCTTGCTTGCTCCATGCTAATGCTAATGCCAATGCCTTGAATCTAATAGTTAGTAGGCTACATTTTTTCCACTCATTTGGTAACCTTGGGGATGATGCAAGCAAGGAACATAGGTAGATGTTGAGCATAGTCTTTGGTCTTCATCCTATTAGTGGCCAATTGCTTGGTAGCGATATCTTTTTCTCTTTTCTCCTTTTCCTTTGAGTCTTCTCTAGTTGTTGCATTATCTATTGGTATGTGACAAAGCCATTGACCTAGATGGGATGATCAAAGGTTGAAGGGGAGAAATTGGAGTGAAAAATAGGCTTGGGGTTACTTGTTGGGTGAAGGTCACCTAATAAGTGAAAGGTGTAAAGGAGGCTTGAGAAAAAATAGGAGTGGGAAAGTTTGATATTGAGAAGGAAACCAAACCAATCCTAAATATTGGACAATGTGTCCATTAAAAAAATATTCTTGGACTAGTGAGAGAAGATGAGGAGGTGAGAATGTAGAAGAGAGAGAGAGAGAAGCAAAGAAAAAGATTATACCTGCAGCACTACTTGTTGGTGGAGATGTTAATCCTACTAATGTGCTCCTTGGGTCTTTGTTCTTTCACTCATCCCTCCAGCCACACTAGTCTTTTCTAAAGAACGTCTAAGTTTTCTTTGGTATGTTTAATGCAACTCCTTCACACTCTTTGCTTTTCTTTTAGAAGAGGCACTTTGGGCACTTATAGTTGGCTATTGAGTTGATTTCTTACATTTGGAGGATGTTTGAGTTTACCTTGGTATGTTCAATGTAGTTCATGAGAGCATTGGTCCACCAGCTATAGGGGAAGATACATTTGGAGGATGTTTGAGTTTACCTTGGTATGTTCAATGTAGCTCATGAGAGAATTGGTCCACCAACTATAGTGGACGTAATGTCCCCAATTTTGAGGTAGTTTGATTTAATTAATTTAATTAATTAAGTTGTCCAAAATAATGATTATTTTATGAAGATGACTAATTAGTTATTTTAATTAAATTAAAAAGTGGTATTAAGTTAATTATTTATAAGGTTATCAAATAAATCAAAATTATAAGGTGACCTTATATTTAATTAATTTAATAAAGTGACTTGAATTTAAAAATATATCATAAAGTCACTTAATAAAAATAAAATAAAATTCTAGAAGCTTCTGGAGGAATTGGAGAAAAAGAATAAATAGAAGGGTCGCCTAAGCTTCTAGACATCCAAATTTGATGTTGATGTTTTCCATTTCATCTTGTGGAGCCGAGGGTTTTTGCAGATTGCTTCTTATCATAGGAAACGAAAACTTCCTATTAATAGCATAACTGAGGGAGTGAAATATCTCTTGAAGGGTTGCAAAGTTGGGAAAGTTGCTTCAGACTTTCTACTTGTACTTCAAAGCAAAATTTCCTGGCCTAGGGCCAAATTTTGGTTAGTGCAATTTGGAGATATTGGAGACATCATTGGAGCATTGCGTCATTCATCTATTTGACATAATAAGAGATCAATTTGCATCTTCAGCTTCATATGTATATTCTGATTTTATTTCTTAGTCATAAAAGACCAGCTTGTGAAGGCCACGACTTGGCTCATAGTTGTCTCCATTGGCAACGATTTTACCATGTATGGGCAGCGCTTGAACTAAGGGAAGGTGGATATTATTTCTGAAGCTGTTGGGACGACTTTGTGGCTCCACCAATTAAATAACAAGGACTGAAATCACAGTGACAGGGACGGCTGAGTGAGGGAGTTCGATTTCAGCATTTAAGGAGAATAAAATTCAAAGAAAATTCTTAGGGCAAGGTTGTGGCATGAGAAGGCAGGACGCAGTCATTTTGAAGGCATTTACAACAGCAGCTAGGAGAATCGAAATTATATGTACAAGCAGCTCACAATTTCAGGTTCTCCATTTTGCATTGTCTTAGAAATATCATTGCATCTTTTGTTATCATAAGTACATCAGTGTAGAGAGGGATAAATTGAATTGTCATTTTGAATAGCACTCTGATATAAGGTGTAATCTGATTGTAATAACTTCATCTCAGATCTGAATATTCATGGTATTATGTATGTAAGCCAAGAGTCTTGGCATTCAAATTGTTACCATTGAAAGGGAGATTGCATTTCAATAATGATATCTAAATTTGCGAGTCTTACATGATTGTCTTATGCATTTAAGAATCATTTGTATCAGCTTACTAGTTGCATACCAACTGTTTGCTAAAATGCCAGTTTGCTGTAGATGTTCAGTTTGCATTTAGAAGTCATATATGAGCATTGAAGAAGATGAAAATAATTCATTGATGCATCTAGATGATAATTTAAACAATGTAGTATTGACTCATGAGCATTGGAAGCATTTCATCAATACTTTTCAAGCATACCATCAAACTGTAATCTCAGACCAGCAAGCTTAAAGTTTTCATTCAATATGTTTGACAAAATTACAAGGCTACAAATCAAAGCAAATTGAGGTCAGTTTGAGCAAGGCTCATTACAGTGGAAGGTAGTTGTTCTTCCATTGCTGACGTTTGTTCCACTATTTGGGGCATTTGAACTTTTAACTCCTTATAGGTACCCTGGGTTTGGGGTTGAATACATTCACCACCCTTTGTTGCTTATAGCTACTAAGCTGGTAGATTGACTATTAGGAGGTCCTATTATTCCTGTTCTTTCTATGAGGATATCTCTTGTACATTTGTCATAGCAACTTCTCCCCAAGGGTGTAACTTGAGGCTAGGTATTATCAAAATTTTCTCAGTCATAGAATCTATAACCCATTCTATATCAAGGTCGTACTCAAATGGAGGAATTTTAGTATTGCCAATCCATATTTGAACCTCCACCAAGCATATATCTACTGGTCATCCCATTGATCTTCCCATAACACTTTTCAAAAGTTAGTTGGCATTTTTGTCTAAGGTCATGACCTGACACTATTAATTTTTGATAAAAAGCCTCATGCCTTGAGGGTCATGACTTCTATCTCAATCTTCGGTTTCTTATAGTAATCCTTTGGACTCTATAAACTTGGAATGTTCATCCTCCTTCAAACACCTTTGAACCTCAATTTGGGGTAACTCTCATGCTCAAACCTTTGGATTTTGAAATTACTAATGCTTTCTAATGTGATCATAAAAAATTGTTCAAGATCATAGACCTATCTAGTAGAGGTAAGAAAGCCTATTCTCCAAAATAACAATGATATTACGTTTCATCAAAGTGACCCCAAGAATAGCATAATGCACTACATGCAAGGCCCTTTTACTTTCACCAAGTCCAAACCCTACTCCATTATGACTAATTTTCATAAATATTCTAGGGAAAACACCTTGCATGTGACATATTGGGGTGATTTGAAGACCTCTTCTATAAAACCATACAATCAGATCATGGTACAATATTGACTAAAATACCAATTGCCTTTGTTGAGTTTGTTCAGCCTATTAATGTCTTCTTTAGAAATTCTCAAGAGAGGGGCCACTTGCACATACCCAATAGAAAAGCCCATGAAATCATTAAAAAACCCATAGTAGGGAATTGTCTTGACATGATTGGGTCCATGTAGTAACTGAAATGAACTCATCTTGGGTGATATCAACCTTTGAGATGAGGACCATATGCTAATGTTGGCTCAAGGTTTGATGTAAAATCATGTGACCAAGTAGGAGTGTGGAACAAATCTTCTAGATGTGAAAGTTAGCAAGCTCAACATGTACCTATTTGCTATTGTTTGTACAAAACCAAACACAAGCATTGATTCCTTGACCTCTTCCATCATTCTATTAACAACAATGTGATAGGGATATATAAATTTATCTTCATCTTGACCTGGGATGAAAGCTAACATGTTGCTGTTGATGTTTATTGAGCAGCGTCGGTCTTATTCTTCCAGCCGATCTCTTTGTTAAAGAACAATAAATTAAATGTAGCCCAAGCTATTTAATTTATAGCGATTTCAAAAGACACAACTCTTATGTTAAAAGTGTTTAATTATCAAAGAGGTTCGTTTAAGAAGCGCGATTTTTTAGAAGGGAGCCGACCTCTTACAAGAGGCGCAATTATTTGCTCAAGGCCGACATGCTTTCATTGAAGGGTCACGTCCCTTCCCTTCATCTTGTATATAACCACCTTCATTGTATCTCACTTGATGATTGATTTCATTCATTGTTCCATCCATCTCAAGTGCGAATTTATTCAAGGCAGATTGAAGACATATAAGTTCAAGTTCGGCATTATTAGTGGCTGAGTTGTATCAGCATATTGCTCCTTTGTTATTCTGTGTTGCATCACTCCTTGGTGCATGTTATAGGCCCTTCCTATCGGCCCTTTGTAAAGGAGACAATTGTGTTGACATTTCAATATATAAGTGATATATTGTTGCTGGGTTTTTCTCCCTCACGTGGAGGGTTTTCCCAGGGTATCTGCTGTGTTATTGTGTCTGATTTGAATTAATTTTCTGTGCATTAAATCTGATCATAAAATTAACAGTTGCAAGCATCTCTTACATCACTTTTGAATCCATTACAAGGGATGGGAATTTTTAGGTTCTATCTCCCTCATCACATTGAGCCTATTTCCAAAAGAAATTGGATTTATCCTTACAATGTTGCACTATTGTCCCAAAAACAATTAAGGTTGTCAATGCTTAGTTTACACCTTCCTTGAGGAACAACCTAGAAGCCTAAGTTGGTCATTTTTCCTACAATTACACTAGTTTGGGCATCGTGACTTTGGGCACAAGACTCCATTAATTTTGAGCAAGGGTGAACCCTAGAGATCATATACTAGGTCAAGGTGGTAGCCCATATCTCACGCTAAAAGAATCATCAAGAAATCCCTTCTTCCTTACTCTGGCCAAGGCCTATTCCCTTAAGGATTTGTGTTTTTACTAGGCCTTGGCTCAATTATTCGATTGGCATCATCTAGACTAGAGTGTGATTCTCAATCAAGGTAAACCTTTTGGATTTTTGCTCAATAAGTGTCTTTCTCTAAAGAAAATACGAGTTATAGGAAGAGAAAGAATAGGTAGGAAACTCATTGACTACACCTTTTCCTTTAACTATAGACCTTGATGGAATAGTTCTTCATTTCCCATTACCCCTCCTCATGTAACCCAAAGTACTCTCCCGTCAACTTTGATGGCACAAAAGAGAAGAATCACACTCTGAACACCTCCTTCAACACTATATATAAGCACTGGTTCTACTTGTTGAAACTTTGACTTAGTACAATTCCTCGTTCTTGGATGTTTGAAACTCTTGAAACTTTGTAATTAAAACACAAATAATGCAATTATACTAAGATAAAAAACCTAAATGCAAAATTCATATGGATGCCTAGAAGCATTAACTCCATTCGACATGTATTAACTCCGGTAGGTGGTTTGTGCCATGATTCATATTTAACTTTCCTCATATTAGCCTTAGGAGCTGATGTATACATTTAGTATGCTCCTAATATCACTTCAAGGTATTTGAAAGCTATCTCCTAAAGCAACGGATAGGATTACTCTTGAGCTTGATCCTACAATTAGCAAAAACTCTTTGCACCTCTTACACTTTTTGGACTCATGCTCCCATAAATCATTAGATCAAAAGATTAGGGGGCTAAGACTTTATGTGAAGAGAGGACTTCACCAATAATATCCCAATATATATCATATACATCATTACTAAACGCCCACTTAGAATCTTGTTGATATTCAAATTTACACCTACATGCAAACAATTACCAATATAAGAAGTCTACAAGCGTGGAACCTAGCTTTTAGAGCAACCTCCAAGATTTTAGAAGCCAGATTTTCTTATGATTTTCATATTAATCTCTTCTAAACTTAGTGCAAGAGAAGAAAAAAGAAGGGAACTGAAACTGAAAATTAAACTAAATAAACAATGTTACTATTCATTGCACAAAATAATTGCTTGTCAACAACATACTTTTTCACAACCATATAAAGAAAATATAGACAAAGGAGGAGTGAGTCTCATTTAAAGCTCTTATATGAATAATGCAAAGGGGCAACAGATCACAAATTCATGTAGTCAAATGACAACAATGCATAGATATGAATTCAACCATTACTTGAATAATTATGTAATATGGAAGACCATAGCCATTAGCAAAGATTCAAAAAATAAAAGCATACAAACCCTATCTAACATGAGTATATTTTCATTCTCTTCAAACAGCAGATGGGGTTTTCGTTGGTAATAAATTTGATTTTTTATTTTAGAGAAATTTGACTGTCAAATGGAGATATTTTTGTCAAAATCAGATGGTTCCAAGGAAGTCTAGTTGTTTTATTCTTTATACTTTCCCACCGATGGGCCATTCAATGCCTACACATTTCTCACAATCCATTAGTGCCATGTTTTGGAGTTGTTGATATGACAACTCCAAAAGAGTGTGTGGCCCATTGATCCTTGAAAATGATTAAAGAGACCCACCACTATGATTACCTTTACCACTCAACCAATGGCACAAGTACAACAATGTAATGTCCCCTCCTAGCCTCTGAGCAGTGGACATCACCTTTAGCCTATTCCATAGTCCCTGTAGGCTAAGAGGTTTTGTTAAGGGGACTCAGTTCCAGCTTTGGGTGTTGGGTTTTTAGTGTTCAGGGAGACTTTCTATTTTTAGCAGGGCCAGTATGGTGCTCACTGTCTAGAGTGAGTCTTGGTGCAATATCAGTATTTCTCTTGTTCGTGCTTTTGGGATGTCACTTGCTATTTTTAGTACTTACTAAAAATAGTAAGTCTATTTTGGGTATACTGGACCAAGTCAGGCTTGTCACAGTAGCACATTTTCAGTTGGTATAAAGTTACTAAGGTTAAATCATTTAATTATTTGATTTATGTTCGAAAAGTGAGCTTTATTAAAGTAACTTTATATTTTATTATTGAGGGGTCATAAGGGGACAAAATTGTACCATAGTGCCTAATGCAATCACCTTAAGTTGTTTTTAAAGCATCTAAAATGCTTTTGAAGGCCAGATAAGGAGTGGACGCCCAAGCAAGAAGGTGAAATAAAAATTAAAATGAAAATCTAATGTTTGGTTGGAATTTATTTTAAATCAAATTTTAATGTCTCAAAAGTGGCGTTGGGTTTTAGGGTGAGCTTGGTCGCCCTAATTTGAGAGAGATATCTTTTAAAAGTTCATTTTTGAAGCTCATTCTTCATGGTTGAGTTTGACGACATACAGGGAAGCTGTTGGTTTGTTACCAGAAGGTCTGAAAACGGGATTGAGAACGAAAACCCTCAGATTCTAAGGCTAGTTTCGGCAGTGAGAGACCTGCTCAAGCTGGTGTATGGTGGTTTCAGTCAGGAATCACAACTAGGCGAAAAAAATGAAGATTTTCTAGTTCTTTTGAGTGCTTTTCAGTTTGGGTTTGGTGTGAGATTGCTGGTTTTTGGTGTGGTGTGGATTTCTTTATTTTTTGGTGTGATTATTTACAGTTTCTGGGCATTTATTTCTTGAACCTGAACTCACATATTTGCTCGTAGCTCAGAAATGGAGTGAGGTTTCAATATGGGTATGGGCTAGAATGGTGTCTCTCATTAAGGCGTTTCAAACAAGCATTGGTTCGCATTTTTTGGTGAAGATTTTGATTTTATAGAGAAGATCAAACTTCTCAAGGAGGGACGGCCTTTGTGGTGCTGGTTTTCAGTTTGTAACCTGCCAATAGTATGGCATTTGTTGCTGGATGTCGAGGCTTGTTTTGCAGCATTTGGGGTGATAGGAAGCAAGGAGAATAGGGCCTTATATCTGTTTCAGTTCATTGCATCTTGAAGGGTTTCTAAGCTGCTGCCAGGCGTCTTGTTACAGGTCTGAAAGAACTATTATTTCCTGGTTTTTATGAATGTAAAAATCTGTTCTTATATGATCAATGAAAATCTGATTATTGAAGAGAATGAAAGTTTTTTCTTAGCAAGTTACTTGTATGTTTCATTTGCAAACTGTTATACATCTTTTGGCATCAATACATCATGAATGGCATGTGAGAACTTCAAACAAACAAAACACAAAACAAACACAAAACCTTCGTACAGCAGTTGGAGAGAATCAGAAAACAAAAAAAAAATATTTGGGGGTTGTTTATTACAAACAACTTGTTGTCAGACTGACAACTCTTCTAGGATGTGAAAATCCACCATGTGGCATGTGCTCCTTTTTATAATTCCTTGTCTCTCTTTTGTTTTAAAAGTTGATAAAACAAAAGTCGCCCACAAGCAACAACTTAGCATTCTTCATCCAAATGTGCAACATTTTGGAGTTGTCAATCGAATAACTCAAAAAGAGTGCACAAATGTTTGTTCCTTGAAAATGATGTAATGATTCCATAGCATTATAGATATTTTCTTTTGAATCTTGATCTCTGAATGGATGAAAATAAGTGTCAACACAAAAATCTTCAAAGGGGAAAAACTTAAACAAGTGATCAAGAAAGCATGGATGTTGCTACATACCAATCCATGAATAGAAAAAGTATTCCTTGAAGAGAGGCCGGTAGGTTTGAATGAGCATAGAGTACAATGTTCTACAAAGCCCAAGCTATTCGATATTTGTGCTTGCCTCAAATTGGCAATTCCTCATTGGTTATTTAAAGTCTCTCCAAGCTTGTTTGAATCATTGATCAAATAAAGAGCCAAGACACATGATTGATAGTCTAGAGGAAAATTATATATAAACACTTTGAAAGTAACAAAACCATTCATTCATTCATAAGTCATTGAGATAGGACAACTAGAAATCAGCCACAATATCTATGCCCATATTCATCAAGATTCAATTATGTGTAAAACAAAAGGCTTAGAGCCTCGACACATATACAAGGCCTAAAATCCCAAAATTAACAAGTAAAGAAGCAAATTGATAGAACTCTACATATAAGGCCAGATTATAAGCATGAATATGCAAAATTCTATCATTTATACAAGCTAGAGACAAAAAAGAGAGAAAGAAGGCAAGGATTCTTGGAAAAACCGAGTGGTTGAATTAATATTTGTCAAAAGATTGGATTCTATCCCACAAATCCTAAGGGTGAAAATTATTCTTCTACAAATTCCTCAAACATTCTCCAATCAATGTACATGACCATCTCAACCACCTATCCAGTGCCTCCAAAAATGCCAATTGTCCCACAACAAGCCGAACAAATAGCCACATGTGCTAAATGGCAAAGACTATTTGTTGGGGCTTCAACCACATTGCCAACAAGCCAATCAAATCCTCTCTAGCACCAAAGTTACTTAGCATGAACCCCCAAAGGAGCATTGGGTAATTGCAGCATAATGGTGCCTACTGAACTATGGCCTTCAGTAGGTAACCAAACATATGTATCCAACTTTATTCTAGACAGAAAATTACCATCAATCAAAGGACTAGTAGGGAGATTCCTTCTTTACATCTCCTCTTGACTTCTACCAACCAATAGAATCATTGCATCAAACATGTCATATAAACATTGTTGAAACATCACACCCAAGGTAATAAAAAAGTGGGCCTCGTTACTAATTAAACTGACCAATGGTAGGCACCAAAGATAAAATAGAACCAATTCCTCTCTCACCTCTTGCTAGCTGCTTGATTTGGAGGTGAACAATTGGTGGAAATTGAAACTAAATCATAAAAGAATCGCATGGATCATCAAATCAAGTAGATCATCGATGTGCAAGAAGCAACAAACTAGTCAACATACCATCAGCTATGCTAACAAAACACAAAAAATTGAGCCATGAAAGAAAAGGCATAACAACTTGAAGGGAAAAATGTAGTGAGTTCACAACACACTATTCATGGAAGATTCATAATCAATTGGAAAAAGGGTTAGAGAAGAAAAAGAATCCTAAAGTCTTACTAATTGAGGCCATGCAAGTACTACCAAAGATCGTCTTATTTCAAAAACTAACTAATAAATCCATGCAAGTCTCACTAGAATATTCCAAGCATTGCATTGTGCATAAGCAAGCAATGAAAGATGTTTTTCTTGAGTTCATTTTACTTTTATCTTTTGTTTGGAGACACAATGGCACCCTTCTCATTGAATTTCTTTGTCCCCAAAAGCAACAATAAAGTTGGATGATCTAAGATATTTGGACCTTCTCATGTAGCCTCTTATGATAGTAAATCTTTCCATTAGAGTTGTATATTGTAATGTCCCTAGCAAAATCTGACCTTGTTTTCCAATTTTCAGGCCTTGGACATTTCGTCAGACAGTTGTCATGTAAAGTCTGTACTTGCTGTTTTGCATTTCAGTATGGTGTGTTTTGTTTTGATGATTGTCGATGATGCTAAAATGTTTGAAAATGAATGCTAAGAAGCTTAACAAATAACAAATATACAATGCAAGTCTTTTTGTTCTTTTCAAATGCAAATATATGACTTAATCTAATGCAAATCAACACCTACAACACTATTGTCATTTCTATGAACACTTAGCATTTAAACCAGTTCATGGAAATGTAATCTATATTCAATGGTATTTAGACAAACATGTAGCATGCAACCTTGTATCTCCTTAATTAGATGCAAACCAAGTATAATGCTGATATACAATCTGATATGCTGATTACAACTGATCTATATGCAATGCTAAGACTCTTGGCTTACAATATCAAATATGTATGCTTATTACAATACCCTCTAATATGCAACTATAGCTACCAAATGGCAGCGACCCAAACTATGCAAAATAGATAACTAAATAATGCAAGAACCTGGTTACTGTAACTAGCAGACTTGTACCCTTGATGATGCATCCCACATAAACCTTCAAGATTTCACGATTTCACTCTTAACTTGCTGCGCTTCCAGTCTGTGCTCTTCCACAATTTTTCTAAATATTATTTATTGCAAGCTACAACCTTCAACAATGGCTGCGAACTTCTCTTAACATGCCACGATCAGATTATATTTTTATTTATGCAAATCGTCCCACCTTTAGAGCTGCAACTAGTGAATATGATGCTGCAACGACCCTCTCACAATCTGAAGATGAAATCATTCCAAAATGGCTGTAAATGATGCTCTAAATCGTCTACCCAAGAATGATGCAAAAAATGAAATTTATTCTTCAAAGATCCTCCAAATATCAAAATCGTCAACTAGCAACATATATATAAATCGATCCAGCAATGGGATGAGATCGATCTTCCTCAAACACAAAATTCGTCCTCTCCAAAGGACTGAGAATATGATGCCCCAAATCGAATCACCAAAATTGGGCCCTTGGCCACACAATTTTGCACAAGTGGAAAGAATGAAATATCTTCCCCCAAACTCCCAGTTAGGATTGTTGTCTCACAATCCAAACCGGCACTCTAGAGTCTTCAAACCCTTGAGCAAGCTAAGCATTAAGCTTCAACTTCTTACCACACAGGTAATGAGTAATGAATTCTAAATCAAGTGTGCTCAGATGCTTAGCCAACAGCTTCTTAAATAGATTTCTCAATGCCTTTTTAAGAAGCTTCTAGAAGAATATTATTTTATTCCTCAAGTGACTTTTATTATTTTATTATTTTATTTTTAAGTCACTTAAGTCACTTTATTATTAAATTAATTAAATAATAAGTCATCCCTTTTGATATTATATTTTATTGAAATAACTTAATAAATAATTAATTTAATATACCTCCAATTCGGGGACATGACAGTCCTCCTTTCCCAAAGATTGCTTGCCCTCAAGCAATCTGCAACTACCAATCCAACTCAACTACCACATCACCAGAAGCCCAAATGAAGAATCATCTGCTCCTATCCACCAACCACCCAAATCCCAAGAGATCCTGAGAAGAACTCCAACCAACATCCTCTGAATAAAGTTGAAGCCTCTGACATTGTGAAGTCCTATCAATCTGTGAGGCCAACTATCCAACAAGAAAACTTTTGGATCCCAAACTTGTATATCTGCTCCACCATATCGACTCCAAGTACTGCACTGATAATCTTCATGCATCCAAACTCTCCAAAAAAATTTCCACCTTGATCACATGAATAAACTGGAAGTCCATCATCCTCAACATCGATTGACTTCCAATGTGCCACTCTGATACCCCCTAGAATCTAATCGAGCCAAACCTTTAGCAAGAAAACTCTAACTCATCGCCTAAATTCTGAAGTATATCATGCCAGAGTGAATCCCTACACCTTTTATTCAACCCATCTCTCTGTCTTATCAATGACATAGTCAAATCTTGTGTATGTGGACTGAACACAAACTGATGAGCACACCTCAAGATGCAATCGAGGTGAAACTCCCCTGACTGCGCCAATGGAAAACCTGAATGGTCAAGTATACTCCATCCTGTACTGGCATTATCAAAAGAAGATTCACAACTCAAAGCAGCAATGTCATCAAGAACTCTCTCGGAAGACAACTGCAAGTGTCCAGACTCACTATCAGGAGTGAGAAGAATATCATCATGAATGCCATCCACTCCCTAGAAAGAGGTTGGATCAACACTAACATCCAGTGTGCAAGTCCTAGAAGGAATCATCTCCTACATACTGGCTGCCATAGATGACTAAGTCACTGTTGAACATGATGTACATCTAGTCAAGCTCAGCTCTAAGCAAAGCTCATCAACATGACTCTCAGAATCCTGAAGAGCCAACTGAGTACTCATCAAAGAATCCCCAATGACCACCAGCCCATGAGAGAGCTTATCAACTTCCCTTTCTTTCCTCATCAAAGCATCTAAATATATCTCAATAAGGTTAAGAAGGTGGTCACGATTTGAATGAAGGTTCAAATAATTTGACTTCATTGTCCCCATACCTTCTTTGATAACCTACAAATCATCATGAGAAGACTTTGCTCCAATCCCCTTTTGTCTTCTCTCTAACTGAACCGCCCAAAGATGATCCTCAATCCGTTTGTGCATCCTATCATAATGAGATAATGCTGCAATAATCTTGTCCTCATTCACCTTCAACTGAGACTCCAAGCTATGAAGACTTTCAGGTCTACGAAAAACTTCAGCCTCACATGAAGAAGCCTCAAACTGTTCTTTTTTCTTCATGTTTGGAATCTTTACCAAGTCCTTCAATTGACAAATCTTATCAACCTCATCACCATCATTAGAACAATGTGCATTTCCATATTCATCCTCTTTTTTGAATAAAGAGTCTTCTAACGTTATTTATCCTTTTTTTCCTTGCTATGTTGATGATATTGATCTTTTCTTTGACTTATTGACGATGATGTCTTGCATTGGCAGCCACTAATTTAGCTTCTTTGGCTTTTTGCATCTATTCTTCATTCATCTTTTCGGACCTCTTTACCACTTCCATGTCAAAATATACAAACTCAGTCCTCTTATGCTTGGTATCTTCATGTCTATCAATTAGTGTAGGGCTGCCATTGACTTTCTCAGGATCAAAAGCTCCTGTCTCATGAGAATTATGGGACATAATGCTGCTGTCCTGAAACAAATTAGTAATGACATCATGCCATTGTGTATGTCTCCTTCATCATGTGTAGCCAAAACACTAGTGGTTGTTCCACTAAGTAAATGATCAACTTTCCCCTCCACCTTTATGTCTTCATGTAGCTGCTCTAATGTAACTGGTTTGTCTTCAACCATCACGTACTCTTCAATCTTGAGGTCATCATGAAATGTCATGTGCTCAACATCTTTCTTTATGCAAATCTGTTTTTTGCTCTCCTTAGGATTAATTGTAGGTTTATCACAAAAGGCGGAAAATTCATCATAGAAGCTTCTAGATATTTCTCCTGTAGATACCTCATGTTTCTCCTTCTTTTTGTTTTATGAGGTATACCATGACTCCATCAACTGCATTGTTCTTTGTTGTTGTGCGAGTATAATTTTCTGCAATTCTCTCAAGGTGTCCTCCATCCATGGCTGCTCACATGTCTTTGGACCCCTTGCTTGCTTGCGATAATATTCTGGATCCTCCATATACTCGATGAATGGAAGGTTATTTCTGATCCATTGTGGAAGTGCACAGGATTCTTGGAAAGCAATCTCTATTTCTTCTTTAGAAACCATGATTGACTAGCTGGCTGCCCACAACTGAAATTCAAACTTTGAATGACCCAATCAGGCTGGTAGAATCTTGGCTCTAATACCACTGTAATGTCCCTAATAAAATCTGACCTTGTTTTCCAATTTTCAGGCCTTGGACATTTCATCAAACAGTTGTCATGTAAAGTCTATACTTGCTGTTTTGCATTTCAGTATGTTGTGTTTTGTTTTGATGATTGCCAATGATGCTAAAATGTTTGAAAATGAATGCTAAGAAGCTTAACAAATAACAAAGATGCAATGCAAGTCTTTTTGTTCTTTTCAAATGCAAATATATGACTTAATCTAATGCAAATCAACACCTACAACACTATTGTCATTTCTACAAACACTTAGCATGTAAACCAGTTCATGGAAATGTAAGCTATATTCAATGGCATTTAGACAAACATGTAGCATGCAACCTTGTATTTCCTTAATTAGATGCAAACCAAGTATAATGCTGATATACAATCTGATATGTTGATTACAACTGATCTATATACAAT
The DNA here is from genome assembly GCA_007258455.2 of Sequoia sempervirens. Lineage (NCBI taxonomy): Eukaryota > Viridiplantae > Streptophyta > Pinopsida > Cupressales > Cupressaceae > Sequoia > Sequoia sempervirens. Next base: position 84,173 of record VDFB02119346.1, on the reverse strand, counting down.
GCCAAGACTCTTCGCTTACAATATCAAATATGTATGCTTATTACAATGCCCTCTAATATGCAACTATAGCTACCAAATGGAAGTGACCCAAACTGTGCAAAATAGATAACTAAATAATGCAAGAACCTGGTTACTGTAACTAGCAGACTTGTACCCTTGATGATGCGTCCCACATAAACCTTCAAGAAGCCACGATTTCACTCTTAACTTGTGCTTCCAGTCTGTGCTCTTCCACAATTTTTCTAAATATTATTTATTGCAAGCTACAGCCTTAAACAATGGCTGCGAACTTCTCTTAACATGCCACGATCAAATTATATTTTTATTTATGCAAATCATCCCACCTTTAGAGCTGCAACGACCCTCTCACAATCTGAAGATGAAATCGTTCCAAAATGGTTGTAAATGATGCTCTAAATCGTCTACCCAAGAATGATGCAAAAACTGAAATTTATTCTTCAAAGATCCTCCAAATATCAAAATCGTCAACCAACAACATATATACAAATCGATCCAGCAATGGGATGAGATCGATCTTCCTCAAACACAAAATTCGTCCTCTCCAAAGGACTGAGAATATCTCCACAAACTGAGAATATGATACCCCAAATTGAATCACCAAAATTGGGCCCTTGGCCACACAATTTTGCACAAGTGGAAAGACTGAAATATCTTCCCCCAAACTCCCAGCTAGGATTGGTGTCTCACAATCAAAACCGGCACTCTAGAGTCTTCAAACCCTCGAGCGAGCTAAGCATTAAGCTTCAGCTTCTTACCACGCAGGTAATGAGTAATGAATTCCAAATCAAGTGTGCTCAAATGCTTAGCCAACAACTTCTTAAATAGATTTTCTCAATGCCTTTTTAAGAAGCTTCTAGAAGAATATTATTTTATTCCTCAAGTGACTTTTATTATTTTATTATTTTATTTTTAAGTCACCTAAGTCACTTTATTATTAAATTAATTAAATAATAAGTCATCCCTTTTGATATTATATTTTATCAGGATAATTTAATAAATAATTAATTTAATATACCTCCAATTCGAGGACATGACATATATTGTTATGTGCTATTGAGAGCAATGTGTTGTTTTTGTGAGTTGTGTTGCGACTAATTTTGATTTTTGGGCACAAGGATATTTCTAATCATCACGCTTGTTCCTGTCCAAATCTTAGGTCTTTTACATTGTGAGGGTTACTTTGAGCCACTATGTCAGCAATAAGATATTATGAGATCATCTAGTATTGTGTTCTGATCATGTTATGATTTATATGTATAAGGAGATGTATTAATGCAACGTATATCTTTCTAGTATAATTGTATCTCTATTTTCTTTGATTTATGTGATGTGATATGTTTTATAGTATTACTACAATGTCAATGCTTGTGATTCTCTGTAGACATAATAGTTGTGCATAGTAAAATGTCCTCTTACATTTGTGTTTTGATCATGTTATGAACTCTATGTATTTGTAATGTCCCCTTTTGGCATTAGCCAATTCTTGCACATTTAGCTAGTTTCCAAGTCTTCCAGAGGCTAACTGGTTAAGTTAGGGAGAACTCCAACAATCTTGGAAGAGCATTTGATCAATCTTGTAGAGCAATTGTTCTTGGGTTTGAGTTCAGTTGGTTAGTTGGAGCCCTTAGATACTTTTGAAATCAATTTCCGACCTTTTGGGTGCTCTCCAAACTTTTTGGAAGAGTGTGCTATTTTTAGAAAGTCACCAAGTTGATTTCAATCTTTCTATTGCTTCAATTTCATCATGGTGTGGTCAAAATTGGATTCTGATAACATTGCAATACTTTTCACCAAAGTTGGAAAACTCAACTTGGCAAAAAACTCACCAAGCCCAAAATTGACGACTCAACAAAAACTCGACAAAAAACTCGGCAACCTTATTTATTTTTTTTGCATTTTTCGCATTTTTTTTGTATTTGGCAAGTCTTTTGTAAAGAATCGTGAGTTTTTGGCGAAAACTTGCGAGTTTTTGGAAAAGACTCAGCAAGTTAAAGTCATAAAGACTCACAGGACAAAAAAACTCGTGAGTTTTTCAAGACTCGCAGAAAACTTGGCGAGTTCGCCAACTATGCTTTTCACGACTTGGGTGAGTTATTAAGTTGTTTAATTAATATTTCACTAATGTTGTCTAATGTTGAGAAATAATTAAAGGACAACTTAGTGTAATAGCTCATTAGAAAGATGATTAAATGTCCATACATAATGAGTTATTTAATTTAAAGCTTTTTCGAAAAAAAAGTGTTTTTCGAGAAAAATAAAAAAGTTTTTTTCAAAAAAGTAGCAAAAAAGTGTTTTTTCAAAAAAGTAGCAAAAAAATGTTTTTTCCAAATAGCAACGATAAAAGCTATAAGAGGAGGTGTTTGGGGCTCATTTGGTTATGTTGAAGAATGATAATGTAATGCTACCAAGATGGCTTTGGTTCTCTTCAATCTTTGAGGACGAAATCCCTCATAGATTTCTAGTTTCGGAATTGCAAGATATTCCTTAGCTAGATTGTAGTGTGATTCCAGCCAGGAGACACCATTGGAGCTGCTTTGAAGTTTTAGTTTTGGTTTTTCAGTAGAATATTCTAATGATGTGATAACTCATTCAGAGCTGTTTGGAATCATGGTTATAGCTTGCATTCATTTTGGGTGTGTGTGGGAGTGATTTGATGAAGTTTTCTAATTTTATATCTCACTGTCCAGACTGTAACAACAGTGTTTCAAACCTCTTTCAAGCCAATTCGTGCACATTTAGCCAGTTTCCAAGTCTTCCAGAGGCTAACTGTAATGTCCCCTTTTTGAGCGAGCATCAGAGTTGGAGGTTTAGCCTATCACTAGGTCTTCACAGACTAATAATGGTGATTAGAGGGCCCTGTTTTGGAGATATCTGGTATCTTGGTTGGCAGTTTGCAGTGTTTTCCATCTCCAGATCCTTGGCTTATTTAGAGGCAATGTTATTCAGGGATTTCTGGCTTCATTTGTATACACTTACTATTTATAGTAAGTCAGTTAGATGATAGAGACCAACCTTACTATTTATAGTAAGCCCCCCTGGTGAGTTCAATGAGCTACCTCCTGGCACAAACGGAATTGATTTATGAGGTTTATTTATGGAGTTATGAAGTTTTAATTATTATTAAAGTAATGCTTTAATAATAATTAATTATTATAAAGTGCACATCATTAAATGTTTTATTGACTTTATTAAAAGAGGATTATTTAATATTATAAAGTCAAATTATAAAGTGAGGACATTAAATGACTTTATTTGACTTTATTATTAAAAGATATTTAATGCTATAAAGTCAATAACTTAATATAAAGATTTGGGCGCCCACTTTGAGGAATAAAATAAAGTGCAAAGCAAATGAGTTTTATATTATTAAATGATTTAAAAGGGCCTCATTGGAAATCATGCAAATTGAGGAGAAGTATATAAAGGCATCAAAAGCAAATTGAATTCAGGAATTTTGATCATTCATTTGACTTGGCTTTGCGCTTTGGCATTTTGGAGGTGGAAACTAGGGTTTTCAGCTGCAAGCGAGCTTGAGAGTGTAACTTCTCTTGATTCAAACTTTCCGAGGGTGTGAAAGATCATCTGAGGTTTGCTAATCAGTAGCTTTATCTCAGAAGTCACATTCTGCTTGATTGGAGTTGATTCATCCACATTTTTTGAGGTATCTAGAGCAGATCAGAAGTATACATTTGATACTATATGCTATTATCTTCATTGCTGGTTGCGCCTTCTTCATTGGCACGTGTGAGACACTAGTGCATACCTGAAAGCTAAGTCACCAGGTTCGAATTCGAATTCGAGTTCGGCAACATTGAAATTCGGATGAAATTCAACAAGGAAAAAATTCGAAAAGTATAAAATTCGGATTAAATTTGCCTTATGCTTTTTTGTTTTTTTTTTAAATATAAGTAATAATCTTAAAAAAATAATATTAATATACTAATATGTTTAAATATATTAATAAAGTTAAATACAAAGCAAAATAAATAATAATTATATTTAAAAATATAATTTAAATTTTAAATATTATTAATATACAAATAATAAATAAATTAAATTATATATTAAATAATAAATATAATATAATAAAAGTTTATTTTATTTATTTTAAAATATTAAATTTTAACATTATAAATAAAAAACAAAATTAAATAACGAATGGACATTAAATTAAATTTTAGGTTGAAAAACGGCCTTTTAATTTTAGGCTTTTTCACGGAAGGTTTAGCTGCAGCAAATCCACGCAATTGCCAAGGCTCTCCAGGATTTCGCCGTTTAAATGATTACCGGCCAGGTCTATTTCCACGGGGCATTGAAAATGAATGAACTATCTTTTGCAGGCTTGCAATGGCGGGAGGAATGTTACCATATAGCAGATTGTAGCCGACGGACAGATCTTGAAGACACAGTCTGGGTTTCGCTATTCATGGAGGCCATCCATCGTTGCAGCCCGGAGCTCAGTTTTTCAAAATATTTTTTATTTAAAAACCCTATGACCTTTACTCAAGCAAATATAGGCGAATTTCAACGAATATTTAATCCTGTATTGAAGTTCGCCGAATTTCGAACCTCATGGTTGAAATTTGGCGAATGCGGTGACTTAGCCTGAAAGTGATTATCTTCAAAAGTTTACAAGGGTTTGTGGAGCTGACTATCAGATTGTTGCAAGTTCAATCATTGGAGACTTAAATTGATGCAGCAATCACTTTAAGTTGCCACGTGGGGTTCCAAGGGCCGTACATATCTGTTGTTTGGAGGCTGTACTGTCTTCATTACTAGGCGTTTGACTGCTAGGCTGAACGCCTATCATAATAGCATCTCTTCATCCTTTATGAGGGCAGCCAAATCATTGGTACCAATCTATTGTGTTTAAAAGGTGGAGAAACCATTATTTGGTGTTGTGTAGACATTTATGAGAATTACTAGTTGGTTGTTACATATTTCCAGAATTTGCAGATTTGCTTGCTTTGGAGTTCGGGTATGATTTCATTGTATTTGCAAAAAGAAATGATGAATTGATTTAAGTACATATACATTGTATTTGCAAACTATGTTAAATCAGATTTGTGATTGTTGCTTCATTATTAAGCATTTTTATACTTTGCAATTTGTATACGTTTTTTGCATTTCTTTCTTTCCTGGCATTATATCTTGAGAATCATTCAAAGAGCATAAACTCAGAAAAAATAATCAATCAAACAAGGCAAAAAATTTTGAGTTGGCAAGTGTCCACCTAGGGTGGGACATTACACTAACTAGTTAGTTAGGGGGAACTCCAACATTCTGGGAGAAGCATTTGATTAGTCTTGCAGAAAATTGTTCTTGGGTTTAAGTTTAGTTGGTTAGTTGGAGCCCTTAGATGCTTTTGGAATCGATTTTCGACTTTTTGGGTGCTCTCCAAACTTCTTGGAGGAGTAGGCTATTTTAGAAAGTCACCAAGTTGATTCAATCTTTTTTCTACTGCTCCAATTTCATCATGGTGTGGTTAGAATTGGATTCCAATGACATTTTAGTACTTTCCGCAACTTGGGTGAGTTATTAAGTTATTTAATTAATATTTCACTAATGGTGTCTAATGTTGAGAAATAATTAAAAAGACAACTTAGTGTAATAGCTCGTTGGAAAGGTGATTAAATGTTTGCACATAATGAATTATTTAATTTAAAGCAAAAGTACTTTTCTGAAAGAAAGAAAGAAAAAAAAATTGAAAAAGCAACAAACAAAGCTATAAAAGGAGTTGTTGGGGGCTCGTTTGGTTCTGTTGAAGAATGATAATGTTATGCTACCAAAGTGAGTTTGGTTCTCTTCAAACTTTGAAGACAAAATCCCTCATAGATTTCTAGATTCAGAATTGCAAGATATTCTTCCCTAGCTAGATTGTGGTATGATTCTAACCAGGAGTCACCATTGGAGTTGCTTTGAAGTTTCAGTTTTGGTCTTTCGGTATGAATATTTTGATGATGTGGTAAGTCATTTAGAGCTGTTTGGAAACATGGTTATAGCTTGCATTCATTTTGGGTGTGTGTGGGAGTGATTTGATGAAGTTTTCTAAGTTTATATCTCTCTGTCCAGACTATAATAGCAAGGTTTCAAACCTCTTTCAGACCTGCACCAAGCATCTATTTTCCAATCTTTGAGGTATATTTGTTAATTTCGTGACGGGTGGTTAGTTCTTTGATGTTTTGAGACATGTGGGGATGTTCTATCAATTTCTTTCATGACCATACTTGTAACAACAAATGCATATCTTGAATTTAGAAGTTTTCAATTGAGTTAACATTGTAACACTGAGTAATAGTACCACCAGTGAACTACTCTTGATATTTTTTTGTTACTTACCCCACTGAATAAGTGGCTTATTGGTTCTCACTCACCGCTAAAAAGCGGAGGAGTTGCTCTACCCTATTGTATTCACTCACCACTGAAAAGTGGAAGAGTTGGCTTTATGTTTTCAGTATTGTTTGATGTTTTGTCACTGAAAATTGGAAGTGCTTAGCTAACCCCACTAGATAAGTGGATTACTTTCAGCTACTTCATTTCAAGTATTGTTGTAATCATGTACACCGTATGCTCTCACCTCGCCTACACTAGAAACTTGGTGATCAAAAAGTGGAAAAGAAAGTTGTTTAGCAATTTCCATTCTATTGAGTTAACAAGTTGTAATCACCCTGTTGTACCCCAAAATTAAAATTTTTGTTACACTTAGATATTTTGAAGAAATGAGTAAAAGTCTTGTTAAATCAGTCGAAAAGGCCAAAATTTGGGTGTGCATGTCTTGCATGAGGGGTTAAAACACAAAATTTCAAAATCTAACAATCTGGGTCTGCTCAGAAGCAGCTTAATCTACAAAACCCAGATCTCAGTTTTTCATCCCTACTTTTTAGGAAAACTGCTATTTTTAGAAATTTTCTAAAATTAGTAACGTTTTCTGGGTTTTTTTGGGTTTCTTTTGAAACGGATACTGGCAAAACTTTCTAAAAATAGAAATTTGGTCCGTTAGGGTTCAAACTAATTTTGATTGGCTCAAAATATGTCCATATCAGGCTAGTGCAGTCAGAATCTCAAAATAATCAGTTTTGCCCTACTGGGTCTATTCTGCTTTTTCAGAAGCATAATAGGAGCTCCAAGGTCATCAATGGAGGTCAGTCGGCTGCCAGGCGTCAGATTCAACATTCAAAGCATTCAACAGAAGGCGAGATGATGAGCAAGCACGAAGAACGAAGAAGAAGATGAAATATGATGAAAATTTTCTAACACTGCCAGCCATGGGTGCCCCAGAAGAGAATAGGCGCCCATCTTTTTGGGGCATTAAAAGATGAAATTAGGGTTTATGCCTCCAACCAAAGTTGTTTAGTTCTCTGCTAGCTCCGCGACGAGTCCGACGGTGCAGTCATCAGATTATCCAGTCATCCGGAATTCAGCGCCGAACGGAGAGATTTCAGACAGAAGTCAAAGTGGAGAAAATAAGAAATATCAAAAATTGACTAAGTGTGGAGACTTTGGGCGCCCCTGGTGAAGAAGGGCGCCCAGCTTTTTGAGGCACCTAACTCAGTTGATAGGGTTTAAAAATGTGCTCAATCTCTTCAGTATTCAGCCGGCTTCGCCACGCCTATTTCCATCAGATCCTCCAACTGGCCATCTTCCGACAAATTTAGATCGAAGTCAAGAGTACAGAATGAAGGTTTTGAACTTGAAGATGAAAATCAGATAAAATTCGCTAAGTGTGGAAGGTTTGGGCGCCCCAGGTGAGAAAAGGCGCCCAAGTTTTCAAGGGCTCAAACAGATAAATTTGCAGACGTGGCTCTAACGTGATCTCTTCGCAGTCGATCTGGCTTCCCAACGAGATATCCAGCACGTCAATCGAAGGTTGCATTCGCCAGATACGAGAAGCTGAACAAAGGGTACGACGAGAGCTAAAAACTGAAATTCAAAAGCAAACAGGAAAAAGTGAAAAATAAACTAACTCTAGTGAACATGGGCGCCCCCAGCCAAGAAGGGCGCCCAAGCTTTTGAAGGTTTAAAACTCATTATCTGATGAAGTCTCTCCCAGGAGACCCCTCCTAATATCTCGTCAGCTTTGCAACGAGCATAACCGGCAGTCAATCTGATGCTCGGATCAGCAGATTCGACGAGATCATCTGTAGAAGAGGAGGTAATGAAGAAATTAAAGATCATGAAAATGGCTAACTCTGGAAAAAATGGGCGCCCCTGAAAGGAAAAGGCTCCCATGAATTCAAAGGCCGAAATGAAGATTTTAGCCAAAGACGTCTCTAGAACAATCTTCTCAGAATCAGTCAGGCTCCGCGATGAATTCTTCAGCTCACCCGTCAGATCAATCTACAAGTTAGAAATCAAAAACGAAGTAGGGGGTCAAAATGAAGAAAAGTTGAAAATACCAAAAATTTGACTAACACTGCTTAAAGTGGGTGCCCCTGGTGAAGAAGGGCACCCATCTTCTCATGCCTAAGAAAATTTTCAAGATTTTCAAAGTTTTCAAAATTGTAAGAAGGAAGATGGCGTCCAAGTTCAAGGAACTGAGATTTTAGGGTTTTGGAAATAAAAGCAAAAGAAAGCAAAGTAAAAACAAAACCCTAAGTCTATTTAACACCTCTCTTTCATGTTATTTTTATTATTTTTGCAGGTAGCATTCAGAGGAGAAAGTTGGAGCAGCAAGTTTGAAGAATTTTTATGATCCAAGAATCCATGTTTGCTGGTTTTTCATCAGATTTTTCAGACCAGCAACTTAAACCCTTGCTTTTTCATGCCTTTTCATCCAGAAGATCAAGTTTTTCAAGGAGAAGGCCAAGGTTTTCAAATTTTCAGCCATCTGGGTCTTTTCACTTCATTCTTCTGAAGGAAATTTTCAAGAACTTCATCAAGTTGCAGCAGCTGCTTTTATTTTGCATGTCGCTGAAATCCTCAGTGCATTCAGTTTTCAATCATCTGGGTCCTCTCAAATTAGTCTCCAAGAAAACCCATATCACGCTTTTTTTCAAGAAAGTTTCAAATCCTAGGGTTGGCTGCTTTTTCAATCAGCCCTCAGTATTTTGCAAATTTAATCAACTGGGTTCGTTTCTAATCATATTCTGAACAAAACCCAAGTGCCAGCTTTTTTAAGGAAAAATTGAAGAAATTAGGGTTTGCTGCTTTTTAGGCAAAATTCAAAATTTTCAAAAACGGACGATCTGGGTTGTCTTGCAACGAAATTCTAAGCAAAACCCATATCTCAGAAAAATTTTCAAAATTTTTTTCGTTGGAGCAAGAAAAATCAGCATTCTAAAAATAGAAGTCGCTCAAGACTTGTCTGAACCTAGGCGAGTTTATAGTCGTTCTTCAATTTTTTCGAAATGGAGTACACTCCCAATGTTTTCAAGACTGAATCGGCTCTCTATCATGATTTCATCAAAACAGCTGAGACAGACTTGCATCATATCAAGCCGGTGTTTGATTTACACGCTTTGGAGAGCGCAGGCAACACCTCAATCAGAAACCTGGGACACTCTAGACTCCTCGCAGTAGCATCAATTCCTATATCAGTTCAGAGTTTTGAGTTCGTAATCGCTTGCATCAAGCATTACAACCCGGCTACAAGGGAGATCCAATCAATGGATGGCAGATTGATTTGCAGTCTGAAGTCTGATATGATCGAAAAGTGTTTTTCCATTCCCCCATGGCCTCAAAGCGTTACTATCTCAAAGGGTGAATGTGAAAGGATATGGGAGATGCACAAAGGAAAAATACAACAAGAAGATTGTAATGAAGTGAATGAAAGAAAAACATAAGACTCTGCCAAGTCACACTTCCATGATGTCAGCAAAGTTTGAGAAAGCGGCCAATGAGGTCGAAGATTTCCTGAGATCTGTTGCAGATGCTGAAGATATTCCAGAAAAGCAGTGTTTTGCTATTGAGGGCATTGATGCACCGAACCGGGACATAATTTCTAATTTTCTAGCGGATGTGATTGAGCTTTAAAGCAGCTTTCTTCTAGAAGCTTTCTTTCCCGCTTTCTTTCTATTCTTGGAATAATTCTTATCCATTCTTTGAGAAGAGAAAGAAGATAAAATGTAATAGTTGGTGTTTCCCGCTTTTTTCTGCTTTCTTAGGTGTTAGATGTTATCTTCTTTCTAGATTTAGTAATAAAGCTTGCTTGCTGAGCAAGCCCTAGATTGTGAAAGCAAGGAGATTTTAGGGTTCCCTACTCCTCTGCTTCTCTATAAATAAGAGCCTTTGCTCATTAGTTTATTTAGCCATGCTAGTGATAACAAAACACTGAGCCTATTGTGCCTTCTATTTGTTATTCTAGTGTTGTTCAATTGTGTTGTGATAAGCAAATTGTTGAGCCTCTTTAGCCAACAAGGAGTTAGTGTGATTGTTGTTTCTATTGTGTAAGAACAAGATTGCAAGCCTCTTTAGTTGCAATTCCTTGTTCCAGGCATTGTTAGAAGTGAGTTTTGTTCCAGAAATTTGAGTAATAAAATCATGAGCCTCCTTTGCCTTGGTCCAAAATCTCAAATTTCCGTTATTTATATTCTACTTTTATGATCTTGATTTCAACTTGCATTGAAGTGTGTAGATGTTTGTTGAGAGAAAGATTATTGAAATATTTTGTCAGAAAATCTACCTTGTTCATTTCTAGTTTCTCTTGCTCTGCTATTACTTGAGAAGTTAGAAACGTCTTTAGTTTAAGTTAGTCGTAGTTGAAGGTCTTAAAATAGAAAATCTCAGCTGCGGCGTTTGTGTTTAATAAACCTTGTGCTCTAAGCTGATCAAAAAGATAGGCAACTTAGTTTTAGTTTACTTTCTTTCAAACACCATCAGCAAGAGGGAGCTTCCCCTCCTAATTTGAAGAGCAATTTATCTATGCCTAGCTGTCCGTTTCAAATACGCATTCCAGAGTTGCGAATTTAAACGCCAACACACCCCATTTGATCTGAGTTTTGCTTTTTGTTTGAAATGTGATTTCTGATTTAATTGGGGTTTTGCCAGGTAATGCAAGAAATGAAAATAATTACAGAATTGACAAACTCAAGCAAATATATTAAACTATCAGCCCAAATTTTTATGTAATGCTTGGAAAATACATAATATTCATACCCGGAAACCAATAGTATAAAATGCAGGTCTGAAAATGGTTTAACCAGAAAATAAGAAGACCTCTAAACTAGATGCCTCTCCTGATAGCCACCAAAGGACACCTCCAAACTGCTGCTTAATTGTTACTTTGCCCTGGATGCCTGCAAATGAGGTGAAAAATAGCCCAAACCCTAGGCATGTGGGTCCTAGGATTCTCACGCCCTTGGCTGTAGCTTGTACGGCCAGCAATGAAATGTATGGCCCTGCTGTAACCACGTGTGCCAACCTTTGTTGGAATGACCAACAATAATAACCAACAAATAACTCTCTAATCTGCAGTAAACTCTTCTGAAAATTCTGAAATGCTTGATCTCTTGAACCAATGAAGCTCACATAATAACCTCTAAATGAGATTATTCAATCTAATGCCCTTGTGTGATCTTTCACACCTGTAGACACTATTCTTTTTGAGGGATTTTGTCCTCAGAAAAGCTTCAAACTCCAAAACCAACAAACCCTTGCTTAGTTTCTCCAAAATGCCCAATTTTCAATGAAATAATCAATAATGATGAAAAAGAAAACACTTTTGCTTTTTATATTCTCCAAATCCCCACTTGGCCAAAATCATTAAATAAAATATTTGTTTTTCATGCTTATAATACTTTTCAATTTTTTAATATAATAATTAAAAGCATCATTTAAATATAATGTTTTATTAATTGTCATTTAACCCCTTATAACACCTTATAATAAAGTCATCATTAAATAATAATATTGTTAAAGTCAATTAACTTTAATAATATAATTAAATCATTAATTCCCATTAATTAACCAACACTAGTTCAAAAGAGTGATCCAATCACATTTTCCAGATGTAGGCATGATGACAACTGATCCAAGCATGACTTACTATAAATAGTAAGTATAAGCATTATGACCAAGTGACTTACTATAAATAGTAAGTGTGGGAGAAATCGACTAAGATGACCTCTAGAAGGCCCACCACCAAATCACTGAGTCACTAAGCAAAAGAATACTGAGATAAACATCAAAAGCCCACTGAGGAACCACTAATTACCCTCAAAAGGGTCCTCTAAACATCCCATTAGCCTACGGGGACCAGATAGTAGGCTAACCATTGCAAAGATACAGATCTCGAAAAAAGGGGACATTATAGTCCGCTCTCCCCAAGATTTCTTGTCCCCAAGCAATCCTCACCTGAACAACCAGGCCTGTCTCCTAAATGTTGGGATCCCAAATCAATCTGTAAAATGTTCTACCAAAACTCCACTACAACCACTAGAGAAAGATAGAGCTAAACTCGATAGCCTCGTCAAACATTGTCTGAAGAAGAAGCAAACTGCCAAGCATAGGAGATCCCAAAGCCTACAACCCAACTGGAAACCTGCCATACTCATCACCCACTGACATCCGTTGCACGACTCTGATATGATCTTCACCAAGATGAAGATGGTGAAGCAACACAATGTAATAAGCTCCATGTATCATAACCCTCCATGGGTGTACTCCACCTGGATCCCATGGACAAATTTGGAATTTTTCATTCTTGACTCCTGATGGCTCCTACTGCACCATTCTAACTACACCAGGAATGCCAAATCATTCAAAATCTACTCCCATATCATGTATCCCATCAGCATGATTATCTTGAAGAAGCAGCCCAGAATACATATAAGATTTGTCCCCTCCTTCCATAGAAGGAAACACCTCATACCAACCATCCATCTCACACTTGTGTCTTTTGCAACATAGTCAAATCAAATGTGAGTAGCTTGGAAGTACAACTATATGCATACCACACAATGTACACATTGTGGAATGCATCAGCAATCTCTGTTGGGAGTCCTGATCTAATACTAGGATCCCAAATCTTGCGGTTATCACCATACACACGGAAGTTGGAAGGAAGATCATAACCCCTCAAATTACCATCAACAATCACACATTCCCCTTTTAAGCAACTGATACAAATGATGACAACAACGATAAATTTGAAAATTAGATTCATAGCTATCCTGGGAATGCTTCCACTATCATAGACTGATAACACCTCATTAATACCCAACCTCCAAGTGCTATAAAGGCAGTCCCGTGCACACAAATTCATGCAACCAGCTGCAATCATCAATGTAACATCTAAAAATATGAAGGTTAGCAACATAAAATGATTGCAACAACCATTAATCACCAATGTGGAAGTTTGAAACAAATGAACCATGACTGGAAACTCTTCCACAACACGCTACATACTGCTAAAATGATCCAACCCTTGGGAATCCTCCACAAACAATTGGGAAAGATCCTTCAAGTTCCTACTGCTATAAGGTATCGGAGCCCCTGGATCCCATACTCTTATGTGTAAACATGCATGGATTCTATCATCTCTCTTGTGATGCAACTTTTGATGAAGACCTCTTTGTAATGACAAAGTAGAAAGATTCAATTCTCTACTCTCATGCCTTGGATTATAAACCAAAAGATGGTCAAATTTCTTACCTTCAGTTGCTAGTCTGAAAAATTGTAGCAGGCTCAAACTCAACAGTTTGCTCAAGTGCATACTCCACAATGTAACTTTCCTGTAGATCAAACCTGTATGTTTCATAAATTGAAAACCCTTGCTCATAGACTAAATTAACATCTTAAGAATGATCAAAAAAGTCATCAACAATTGCTGATTCAAAATTTTCAAGGTGCTCAAAACCCTCATTAATTTCAAGTGAGGCCCCTTCCTCATGCACATGTCTCTCAACAAGATCATCCTGCAACTCTACCTCATAAAGTGGGTTATCATAAGATATCTTTTCTTTCATCTCAAAGAGTGGATTATCAAAAACTTGAAAGTTACTTTCAACATTTGGTTTAAGCCAATCATCCATATGATCTAACTCTCCTTCACAAGGAGGCTCTATGTTGTCTTCTTCAAAAGGACTCAAGTACTCTTCCTTTACAGCTGCTTTAGAAATTTCAGCTTCATCATCTTTTGTTTTTGGTTATAGCATCTTCTTTTCTAACACTTCCTTCATGCTAATTTCCTTATATATTGCAGTTTCAAGATCCACCTGAGTTCTTTGATGTGATGTCTTTCGCTCATCTTCTTTCACACTTGGTTCCATATGTTTGGGTTTTATAACTATCTTAAGATACTCCCTTTTAATGTATGGGTCCTTCATCAGATTAAACAATTCTTGCATCAACTCAATTATAGATTTATCTATAGCCATATTTTCTCTGCTTCAACTGAGAATTCCCTTTTTGATAACCCCGTAGGCTGGAAGGAAATACTGAGCTCTGATACCACTGTAATAACCCCCTTTGATCTGAGTTTTTCTTTTTGGATTAAATGTGATTTTTGATTTAATTGGGGTTTTTCCAAGTAATGCAAAAAATGCAAATAATTGCAAAATTGACAAACTCAAGCAAATATATTAAACTATCAACTCAAATTTTAATTTAATGCTTGGAAAATACATAATATTCATACTTGGGAACCAATAGTATAAAATGCAGGTATGAAAATGGTTTAACCAACAAATAAGAAGACCTCTAAACTAGACGCCTCTCCTGATAGCCACCAAAGGACACCTCCAAACTGCTGCTCAATTGTTACTCTTCCCTGGATGCCTGCAAATGAGGTGAAAAATAGCCCAAACCCTGGGCGTTTGGGTCCTAGGATTCACGCCCTTGTCTATAGCTTGTACGGCCAACAATGAAATATATGCACCTGTTGTAACCACACGTGCCAGCCTTTGTTGGAATGATCAGCAATAATAACCAGCAAATAACTCTTTGATCTGCAGTAAACTCTTCTAAAAATTCTAAAATGCTTTATCTCTTGAACCAATGAAGCTCAGATAATAACCTCTAAATGAGCTTATTCAATTTAATGCCCTTGGGTGATCTTTCACACTTGTAAACACTGTTCTTTTCGAGGGATTTCGTCCTAGAAAAGCTTCAATCTCCAAAAACAGCAAACCCTTGCTCAGTTTCTCCAAAATGCCCAAGTTTTAATGAAATAATCAATAATGATGAAAAAGCAAACACTTTTGCATTTTATATTCTCCAAATCCCCACTTGGCCAAAATCATTAAATAAAATATTTCCTTTTGATGCTTTCAATACTTTTGGCTTTTAAATATAATAATTAATAAAGAATCATTTAAATTAATACTTTATTAATTGTCATTTAACCCCTTGTAACACCTTATAATAAAGTCGTCATTAAATAATAATATTATTATAGTCAATTAACTTTAATAATATAATTAAATCATTAATTCCCATTAATTAACCAACACCAGCTCAAAAGAGTGATCCAGTCACATTTTCCGAGTGTAGACATGATGACGACTGATCTAGGCATGCTATAAATAGTAAGTATAAGCAATATGACCAAGTGACTTACTATAAATAGTAAGTGTGGGAGAAATCAACCAAGATGACCTCCAAAAGGCCCACCACCAAAACACTGAGTCGCTGAACAAAAGAATATTGAGATAAACATCAAAAGCCCGTTGAGGAACCATTGATTACCCTCAAAAGGGTCCCCTAAACATCCCATTTGCCTATCGGGACCAAATAGTAGGCTAACCACTGCAAAGATACAAATCTCAAAAAAAGGAGACATTACAGAAGTTTTCAAAAAAAAATTAAGGGTGGTTATTACAGTATTCAGAGTTGTATTTTGTGTCTCTTTTTTGGCTCTGCTATGCAATGTGTTATATTATAATGCCAATGTGTGTGAGTTATGCAACGAAAGTCATTCCAATATAATTGGATCTCTCTTTTCTTTGGTCTATGTAATGCAATGTGTAATATTACAATGTCAATGTGTGTTTTTTTCGTAGAGGTAATGGCTGTGTATGGTAAAATTTCCTCCTACATTTTTAACAACATTGCCATGATCAAGTCCATTGGTGTCCATGTGAACTACTATCTAGGATTGTTGAAGGAAGAATCAACAATGAAAATGAAAAAGAGAGTTTTTGGTAGGTGAGGCTTGATGGTTAAGGTGAGGGAAGTATTGAATTGGGAAGGCATGGTGCCAAGTGACATCATAGAATGGTAGATTACACCCAAGTACTTGGAAGAATGTGGTGCGATGACTGGAACTAATAGTGCTAGGAGAATATGGTTATGGATCAACTAGTCCAGCCAAAGGAGGAACGGTTGGCATGTTAGTGGATAAAAGGGAAGCTAGGAAGCACCAATATAATCATGTTGATTGGTTTTATGAAACACGACAATAGGGAACAAGTTCCACTTGTTTTAGGAGCAATCTTGTAACCAATCCACAAGTTGCCAGCCACCCTCTTAGGTTCATTCAGGTTTTCAATAAAGTGAAAAACTAATAATACAAAATGGTGTTCATTCACTTAAAGAAAATGAAAAAAGAAAAGGGGAGTAAGGGAAAATGAATTCTCTGATCCTAGATATAATAATGATGCAGATCAAATTATACCACAAACTTTTCTATCATAAACATTAACCATGTCAGACAGAAACAGCATAAGCCCAAGTATATAAGATAGTGCAAAGAAATTATTTATCGAGTATTCCAAAGTTACACAACTTAGCACTTAGCTCAATCGTTAGGCTTTCCAAGATGGTGAAAAAAAAATCAGATTGGTATTTTTCAATAAGATTCATTTATTCGGTCCAGGAAATGAATTCTGAACTGTAAGAGAAAATCATTTATATGCAAAGAAAAGGGGAGTAAGGGAAACATAAATTCTCTGATCCTAGATATAATAATGATGCAGATCAAATTATACCAGGAACTTTTCTATCATAAACATCAACCATGTCAATCAGAAACAGCATAAGCCCAAGTATATATAGTGCAACGAAATTATTTATCAAGTATTCCAAAGTTACACAACTTAGTTCAATTAGTAGGCTTTCCAAGATAGTGATAAAAATTTCAGATTGGTATTTCTCAATAAGATTCACTTAATCAGTCTAGGAAGTGAATTCTGAACTGTAAGAGAAAATCATCTATGTGCAGATGGATGAACAAATCAAGCTGGCATTCACCCGCTCTTGAAAATGATCAGCATAAAGTTTAAAAGAGTTGAATTAAACCATGTGCATGCCATTTCATTATCAATGATTTATGTCAAAGTGATTTTCTGAATCATATATAAGAAAATTAAAGATGAGAAACACAATACCTTTCTTGCAGGAGTAAGTGTGCCATCAACATCAAACAAAGCAATCACACCTGGCTTTCTTTGTGCCATCTTACTCAAGCAGTAAAATGTACCTGCAAAGGTCAGAATGTAAGTAGTCATCTAGAGGAAACTTGAGGTGCAAAGTCAAAAATTTATCCATAATTTTCAGAAAATTTAGGTGTCAAAGACAAGTCACAAATTCAGAAAGCTTTATTCTGCATAACTGCTACATAAATCTGGAATGATCTGAATATTAGGGTAGCAAATTTGTAATATAGAGATACTTCAAACAGAAAGTAAGCCTAGCAGGAAAGTTTTTCTGCACCTTTATAGAGCAAACAAGGGTCTTGAAAGCCATGTGAAAACCTCAGAAGCATGGCACATGGTAAGCTGTAGGAAATTAAAAAAACTGGACTAGGTATGCAAAAGGGGACAGTGATTTAGCAATTTTTCATTTTCTCATATATGCCTGAAACTCTAGAGCATCAACAAAATTGACATCCATAGAGATGCTGTCCATCTCTATCTCAGAACCTTTTGTAAGCCACTGAAATCCTTTATAAGTTTACCATCTTGAATTTTCCCAAAACAAGTCAACCATGACTTTTTTCAGAAGTCTTACATTGACCCCAAAAAATAATTTCTAGATCCATAACAAAGTAAGTTTACTTCAACAGTTACAACTGCCATTATATACTTACATTCCAGAGCTCATTCAGTCAGAATCAGACTGCACCAATTAAATCCAAAATCAAATTGGTGAGCAACAAAATTATTGTACTTTTCCAATTTTTAAGTTGTTAAAAACTATCTTGCCAATTTACAAGAGTTTATCTGTTGTTTATACTATTTCTTTCCAGAAGAAGCATCTAATTTGTCAACCATGGGATAAGCTCAACTCTTCTAACAGTCTAAACAGGAGGATTCAAGAAAACAGAATGTAGGTCTCATATGTATATGTTATATAATCAAGTAGAAATTGAGGACGCACATGATGATTTGAATTAGTTTCAGAGGTATGAGCAAGTTTGAAACATGCCATTAAGTACTACAAATGAACAATCTTAATCTACTAAGCTTTCCTATGAACCAGCTAGGAGAAGACCGCTAGTAATTAGGCAGTCCCCAGAAATTAGACAGTTAGAAAAGAAAAATGTCTGAAAAAATCAAGGCTTCACATGATAATTTATATTTGTCTCTTAGGTATGAGAAAGTATGTTCAAAAAGACATAATGAAGTACAACATACAATGGATATTAAACAATCTACTGCGCTTGGCTTCAAACTAGCCAGAGGAAGACCACTGGTTACTGGACAATCCCCAGAAATTGGATAGTTCGGAAAGAAATGGGTCCGGAATGGGATGGTAAAGTTAAAATAAAGCAGATGAAAGATAATATGATCTTCTTTGGTTTGCTGTAACTTAGAAATTTTAGAGGCCCGATCCACTTTTTTCAAACTGTCCAATTTCTGGTGTCCCTCCCCTAGGCAGCTTCATCGAGGATATTCTAAAATGTATATATAGAATTTCTAAATTTTCATGAGGTAACAAACACATCCCAATGAGGGAGTGAAACCAGGCTAACCGTACACGAGCATAGCCATTTACCATAACTCACTGTGATTAGACAATCTCAAATGATTATGAAATTGAAAGTGGCTAAACTGCGAACATTATGGCTCAAATTTTACATATCATTTTGTTGTCACATACATCCTACAATAAAAAATCACAATTTTGATTCCCACTTACCTTTATTTCAATGACAGTTTTATATCATAGGGATCGAACAAAAGGTCCTAAGCTAACCTTGTTATAATTGGCCTACTCAAGCTGCTTTGGAGCAAAGTTACCCTTAATATGTTGTCAGGTAATCACAAGTGTAGTCTCGGTAAAGCACCAGCCTACAAAACCTTTGACTTACTGTAAATTTCCTGCACAGACAAAACATAGAATCAAAACCCTCCCCAAACCTACTGCACAATTTCTCTGCATTTGCCGTGACATTTTTTTACAAAAAAAACTACGCACCGATATGAGATGATCAAATTACTCCTTCAAATCTACAAAACGCAATAATTCATTATGAATATAAAACCTGCTTAAACAAAACTTCAAATTTAAGACAAGGGTTTCTAAAATTAAAGCTAAGAATACAAGTCTCCTTAAAACTTCTTTGCTCAACTAAATTGATTTTTAAAAAATCGCCATTAAAAGTTTATCTCAGTACTACAAACAAATGATTAAATCCATAAGACAAACACCAAAAGACGAAATCATGAATGTGTTATTAACAAATCAGATTACTAACCGATAAAATCATCTGCTTCGCTCGGAATTCAGCCAATGATTAAAATAGATGAAATAATCACGGCAACCGCGTCTCTTAGTTTGATGCTCAGTTTTAGATATTTCCTAAAAGCTAGCTACCACAATTTAATCATTACAGAAATAAACAAAAACCGTCCTTTATGGACTTCCCTAGCTCACTGATTGCATTTAAGTTGAATAAGAGATCAATAGGACAATATTTCTAAGATACCCGAATTCTCAACCTGAACTCATCTTGCAAAAGAAGTAATCTGATATTAGTGCCTTAAATCGTGATCTTAACTCCTTTGAGCTGGTATAGTTCAAAAACTCTAAATTGAAATGGCAGTAGCTGGATGGTGAAAACTTCATAGCAGCACTATTTCATGACTTGATGACTAAGAGGACCATCATGAAGAGAGATGGAAATCCTTTGGATATATGGAAAAGCAATATTAACATCACTGGTTTCAGCATCTAGATTGGTTTTTTAGATATGTTCTTAAATTCCATGGATTCAGGATGTTCAAACCAATGGTTAAAAGGGAACAAATGGAAAATTGTGTGTTTTTATGAACAACTTATAACAGGAAACAGGTTGATAGACAGAACTGAGAATACGATGGGAGGGCAGAGTATGCTCCACAAGCCACGTTGGTGAAGTGGACGGTGAACAGCACAAGTAGTTTTAAGTGTACAGATGAGGCCAAAGTTTGAGGATAAAGCAGATCTATCACTTAGAGCGATATGGAACAACAAATTTTCATCAATCTTAAATGTCTAGTGAAATCAAAAGACATCAGAGGAGATTGTGGAGTACAATCCAAAACATCAATGCAAAATTTAACACAATTTTTTCCAGAAACTCTTCTACTTAATATATCAAAGTTCCCTATGCTAGATCAATGCTTTTCCCTTCATTAATTAGCACAATGTCTCTTCCCTACTTTACATTAATTAGCACAATGCATCTTCCCTGCTTTACATTAACCAAACTATGACTCTGATTGGAGGAACCCAATCCAATTCAGAGATCAAAAGATATCCCTTAATAGTAAACACATATTTGCCTACAAGGTCCAAATGCCTTATTTGATCTGGAAACAATTTCTAAGTTTAACACATTACAGCTCCTGAAAATAATTAATAGTTAGGTTCTAAAAATCAAAACGGAAGCCACAAATTATTTCATTATAATTGGTTTCTTATAGGAATAAAGCTATAATTTTCGTTGCAAATTGAGATCTAAGTGAAATTCAGATCCAGAATGAAATTGATTTAGAAGGAAAAAAGAGTGATAGTCCTTACCTCAATTAAGATCGAAGCACCGCAACCAAAATGCGAATCACCAGAGCATCTTCCCCTCAGCCTCCGCGGTGGATATAAGTAGCAGAGTGTTACTTATTTCCTTGAAAGGCATGCTGTTGTCACTCATTAGACAAATGAAAGTTGCGCGAAATTTCAGTGTCAGAAATATTGTACGGCACAGTGTACGTGCACTCCGAGGTATAGGGAATGCACTCCAAACCCTTTGGATTGAAGCTGCACCTTTCAAATTCCTTCGGCCAAGTTAACGTAGCTCGCGAGCAAGGGGGTTAATTACCAAACAGGTGCCATCCATGCTTCTATCTATTTTCTTTCCACAAGATGCACGCAATTACATTTTTTCTTAAACTATGATTGTCGTATCCTTTTATTTTATTCTTCTCATAAATACGATTCAAGCGCTACATTTTATAAATTCAGTAATAATAGTGTTTTTGGTTCCTGCCAATGGAATTATAGTGGAGAGGTTGTTTGTTTGGAAAACACTTTTAATTTTTATAATATTTAAATAATAAGATACAAATTTTATAATATTCAATCTAATTGACTCTTAAATTCTACTCAATAAGATGATTAATACGAAACCATTATCATAATGAGGGAAATAGTGGTGACCCCACTATTAGTGGAGACTCTTAGACTTAAAGAAATTAGAATATACAAACATAACTAATAGTGCATAAAAAAGTATTTTAGTATATAATGGTTGTTTTTAGGAAGAACATGTAATTATATTATTTTATATTATATTTTAAACATATTTTAATACACAATTTTTAACTAATTTAAATTTAAAATATTATATAATTTTTTTAAAATATTATTAAATTATTTTTACTTAAAAATCTTATAATTATTATTTTAAAAAATATAAATTATAAATTATAAATTTAATTTTAAATTTTAAATTATTTAAAATATAAATTTTATTATAACCCATTAAATTAAATAATTTTTTTTTATAATCTTATAATATAAATGCTAAAAGTTAATATAATAAATAATATTGAAATGGAGAAGAGAATTTTTGTTGTGAGACAAAGCAAAAGGTTGTATGATGGCGAGCGGTAGGTGGCGAATAGGAAAAGCCTGCATTGCAAGGATTGGCAAGCAAGACCCCTCCCTCAGCATGGTGGACACTCATTTCATCATCCATGGAGAAGTGAGAGGTGGAGAAGGCAAGAGCCAGTAGAAGGGTTTTTTGACCAAGGTTCGAGGATGGCAACAATCTTGCAACTGGAGCGAACATAATCTCACTCAATAGTAGAACCCCAAATAAGTGTATCTCCCTCATCTTGGAAAATGATACCCTAAGACTTAAAATAGCTAGATTGAAAGAGAAGGCATTCTTTATTAAGTAGGTGGGGGAATGGTTGTCAAAGGATCGTATTCTGAATTAGAGTCATAAACAATGGGGGAAGGACATCCTTCTAAAATCACTCCCACGAGGTTTCTTCATGATCAAATGTCAAAGCGCAACACACAAGGTGGAGATAGTCAAGGGTGGCCCCTATCTAATGGATGGAGTAGGTTTCTTCATCAAGGATTGGGAGCCAAACTTCAACCCTCTCAGATAGAAGGTTGAGGTGGTGTCGATTTGGTTGTGACTTTACAACCTTTCATGGGAATATTCAGAGAAGGAAACCCTAGAAGCAATAGGAAACAAGGTTGAGACCTTCATAAAGGCATATGAGAAGATAGAAGATGACTTTGGCATCTATGCACGAATATATGTCGAAGTAAGCCTCAAAGAGAAAATCTCATATGAGATTAAAATACTATCGGACACAAGGGTATGGAGACAAAGAGTGGAAAAGGATGTCCTAGTCCTAATCTACAATTCTTGCACTGCCTTTAGCCATATCGTGGATAAATGTAGTAAAGGTAAAGGAAAAATGGAGGAAAAAAGGGTTTCAAGACCTAGGATAGAGGTTAAAGAAATTCACAAAAGGCCAAAAGTGTGGAAGGAATGAGAGGTTCAAGAAAATCTTTAGTAGAACCACAAATCAAGGATGCTCTAGAAACAAACTATGTCAACCGTAGCAGATCCAACATTGCAAGAGGTTAGCATTGCAAGCACAACAATTGTTGAAGAGGCTAAAATCATTAACATCAGTGAAGAAGTCACTCAAAACAAAGTTAAGGATCAATCTACAATTGTGTCACACACCAATTGTGTAATTACCTAATTACTATTACTATGCTAGGGTAAATATTGCATGTGTGAATGTACTTTGGATTCTGATTGAGAAAATATGTGCTTGCACTTTGTTATCAATGAATTATGAATGAATGTTATTTCATTTAATGTTATGTGATGGAATGCATATATGAGAAATGAATGGTTATTGAATTGGATATTCTAACTATGGAGAAATATTATGTGAAAGCATATTTTGTTGAATAGTTGACTACCATGGGAATGTGTTAGTTGGATGTAGGTATATGTTCAATCCTCTAGGTGGAGGGGAAGTATCACTCAAGAGAAAAACTTGGTCAGGTACCCAATAACGTAACCTAACTGAGCTTATACACACACTCACAATAGAATGGTTGAGTCAAGTTATTATGTTGGGAATTGGTAAGTCATCCTTAGTATGAAGTGTTTGCATTAGTAAGGGTCATGATCACTGTTGAATGCATGCTTGGATGATGTTTATCTGTTTAGAGCTTATGAAGTTCTTCTTTATATTACTATGCTTTAATTGATTAGGGGATCACACATGGAATGTATGTATGTGTATGTATATGCATGTCAAATGATAGACCATACACATGGAGGAACACGTACACGAGAGTACATAGGTAGACGTACCTATGCATGCTTATGAACGGGTTTCTTATGAGCATGGTGTTATCAAACAGACAAAATGACATGTATGTATATATGTATAAATATATCACACGTATATATCCTATCAATAAGATAGTAATTGTACATGTACTTGATTGTGCAATCAAATTTTTATATATACATATGTCCATATGTGTACATGTGTCGATACATACATATGTTTGACAAACGGAAATGTCCATACGGATGTATCAACATATGTATATGCACGTATACATGTACATAGAGGAAATATATATATACAGTCGATATTATCATTATATGAATGTTAATTTGATCTTATATCAAATGTGTATGTGTTTGATTGTCATGGAATATATATATACATATATATATATATTAGAGTATATATACATACATATATATGTGTGTGTGTGTGATAGCATTAAGGCTATTCATGACATATATATATGTACATGTATATATACACAACATATATATCTATATGTATAGATAATATTTAAATAGAGGTTGA
>VDFB02119346.1:18895-59822 GCA_007258455.2 Sequoia sempervirens | reverse complement strand
TAGTAAGTGTGGGAGAAATCAACCAAGATGACCTCCAAAAGGCCCACCACCAAAACACTGAGTCGCTGAACAAAAGAATATTGAGATAAACATCAAAAGCCCGTTGAGGAACCATTGATTACCCTCAAAAGGGTCCCCTAAACATCCCATTTGCCTATCGGGACCAAATAGTAGGCTAACCACTGCAAAGATACAAATCTCAAAAAAAGGAGACATTACAGAAGTTTTCAAAAAAAAATTAAGGGTGGTTATTACAGTATTCAGAGTTGTATTTTGTGTCTCTTTTTTGGCTCTGCTATGCAATGTGTTATATTATAATGCCAATGTGTGTGAGTTATGCAACGAAAGTCATTCCAATATAATTGGATCTCTCTTTTCTTTGGTCTATGTAATGCAATGTGTAATATTACAATGTCAATGTGTGTTTTTTTCGTAGAGGTAATGGCTGTGTATGGTAAAATTTCCTCCTACATTTTTAACAACATTGCCATGATCAAGTCCATTGGTGTCCATGTGAACTACTATCTAGGATTGTTGAAGGAAGAATCAACAATGAAAAAGAGAGTTTTTGGTAGGTGAGGCTTGATGGTTAAGGTGAGGGAAGTATTGAATTGGGAAGGCATGGTGCCAAGTGACATCATAGAATGGTAGATTACACCCAAGTACTTGGAAGAATGTGGTGCGATGACTGGAACTAATAGTGCTAGGAGAATATGGTTATGGATCAACTAGTCCAGCCAAAGGAGGAACGGTTGGCATGTTAGTGGATAAAAGGGAAGCTAGGAAGCACCAATATAATCATGTTGATTGGTTTTATGAAACACGACAATAGGGAACAAGTTCCACTTGTTTTAGGAGCAATCTTGTAACCAATCCACAAGTTGCCAGCCACCCTCTTAGGTTCATTCAGGTTTTCAATAAAGTGAAAAACTAATAATACAAAATGGTGTTCATTCACTTAAAGAAAATGAAAAAAGAAAAGGGGAGTAAGGGAAAATGAATTCTCTGATCCTAGATATAATAATGATGCAGATCAAATTATACCACAAACTTTTCTATCATAAACATTAACCATGTCAGACAGAAACAGCATAAGCCCAAGTATATAAGATAGTGCAAAGAAATTATTTATCGAGTATTCCAAAGTTACACAACTTAGCACTTAGCTCAATCGTTAGGCTTTCCAAGATGGTGAAAAAAAAATCAGATTGGTATTTTTCAATAAGATTCATTTATTCGGTCCAGGAAATGAATTCTGAACTGTAAGAGAAAATCATTTATATGCAAAGAAAAGGGGAGTAAGGGAAACATAAATTCTCTGATCCTAGATATAATAATGATGCAGATCAAATTATACCAGGAACTTTTCTATCATAAACATCAACCATGTCAATCAGAAACAGCATAAGCCCAAGTATATATAGTGCAACGAAATTATTTATCAAGTATTCCAAAGTTACACAACTTAGTTCAATTAGTAGGCTTTCCAAGATAGTGATAAAAATTTCAGATTGGTATTTCTCAATAAGATTCACTTAATCAGTCTAGGAAGTGAATTCTGAACTGTAAGAGAAAATCATCTATGTGCAGATGGATGAACAAATCAAGCTGGCATTCACCCGCTCTTGAAAATGATCAGCATAAAGTTTAAAAGAGTTGAATTAAACCATGTGCATGCCATTTCATTATCAATGATTTATGTCAAAGTGATTTTCTGAATCATATATAAGAAAATTAAAGATGAGAAACACAATACCTTTCTTGCAGGAGTAAGTGTGCCATCAACATCAAACAAAGCAATCACACCTGGCTTTCTTTGTGCCATCTTACTCAAGCAGTAAAATGTACCTGCAAAGGTCAGAATGTAAGTAGTCATCTAGAGGAAACTTGAGGTGCAAAGTCAAAAATTTATCCATAATTTTCAGAAAATTTAGGTGTCAAAGACAAGTCACAAATTCAGAAAGCTTTATTCTGCATAACTGCTACATAAATCTGGAATGATCTGAATATTAGGGTAGCAAATTTGTAATATAGAGATACTTCAAACAGAAAGTAAGCCTAGCAGGAAAGTTTTTCTGCACCTTTATAGAGCAAACAAGGGTCTTGAAAGCCATGTGAAAACCTCAGAAGCATGGCACATGGTAAGCTGTAGGAAATTAAAAAAACTGGACTAGGTATGCAAAAGGGGACAGTGATTTAGCAATTTTTCATTTTCTCATATATGCCTGAAACTCTAGAGCATCAACAAAATTGACATCCATAGAGATGCTGTCCATCTCTATCTCAGAACCTTTTGTAAGCCACTGAAATCCTTTATAAGTTTACCATCTTGAATTTTCCCAAAACAAGTCAACCATGACTTTTTTCAGAAGTCTTACATTGACCCCAAAAAATAATTTCTAGATCCATAACAAAGTAAGTTTACTTCAACAGTTACAACTGCCATTATATACTTACATTCCAGAGCTCATTCAGTCAGAATCAGACTGCACCAATTAAATCCAAAATCAAATTGGTGAGCAACAAAATTATTGTACTTTTCCAATTTTTAAGTTGTTAAAAACTATCTTGCCAATTTACAAGAGTTTATCTGTTGTTTATACTATTTCTTTCCAGAAGAAGCATCTAATTTGTCAACCATGGGATAAGCTCAACTCTTCTAACAGTCTAAACAGGAGGATTCAAGAAAACAGAATGTAGGTCTCATATGTATATGTTATATAATCAAGTAGAAATTGAGGACGCACATGATGATTTGAATTAGTTTCAGAGGTATGAGCAAGTTTGAAACATGCCATTAAGTACTACAAATGAACAATCTTAATCTACTAAGCTTTCCTATGAACCAGCTAGGAGAAGACCGCTAGTAATTAGGCAGTCCCCAGAAATTAGACAGTTAGAAAAGAAAAATGTCTGAAAAAATCAAGGCTTCACATGATAATTTATATTTGTCTCTTAGGTATGAGAAAGTATGTTCAAAAAGACATAATGAAGTACAACATACAATGGATATTAAACAATCTACTGCGCTTGGCTTCAAACTAGCCAGAGGAAGACCACTGGTTACTGGACAATCCCCAGAAATTGGATAGTTCGGAAAGAAATGGGTCCGGAATGGGATGGTAAAGTTAAAATAAAGCAGATGAAAGATAATATGATCTTCTTTGGTTTGCTGTAACTTAGAAATTTTAGAGGCCCGATCCACTTTTTTCAAACTGTCCAATTTCTGGTGTCCCTCCCCTAGGCAGCTTCATCGAGGATATTCTAAAATGTATATATAGAATTTCTAAATTTTCATGAGGTAACAAACACATCCCAATGAGGGAGTGAAACCAGGCTAACCGTACACGAGCATAGCCATTTACCATAACTCACTGTGATTAGACAATCTCAAATGATTATGAAATTGAAAGTGGCTAAACTGCGAACATTATGGCTCAAATTTTACATATCATTTTGTTGTCACATACATCCTACAATAAAAAATCACAATTTTGATTCCCACTTACCTTTATTTCAATGACAGTTTTATATCATAGGGATCGAACAAAAGGTCCTAAGCTAACCTTGTTATAATTGGCCTACTCAAGCTGCTTTGGAGCAAAGTTACCCTTAATATGTTGTCAGGTAATCACAAGTGTAGTCTCGGTAAAGCACCAGCCTACAAAACCTTTGACTTACTGTAAATTTCCTGCACAGACAAAACATAGAATCAAAACCCTCCCCAAACCTACTGCACAATTTCTCTGCATTTGCCGTGACATTTTTTTACAAAAAAAACTACGCACCGATATGAGATGATCAAATTACTCCTTCAAATCTACAAAACGCAATAATTCATTATGAATATAAAACCTGCTTAAACAAAACTTCAAATTTAAGACAAGGGTTTCTAAAATTAAAGCTAAGAATACAAGTCTCCTTAAAACTTCTTTGCTCAACTAAATTGATTTTTAAAAAATCGCCATTAAAAGTTTATCTCAGTACTACAAACAAATGATTAAATCCATAAGACAAACACCAAAAGACGAAATCATGAATGTGTTATTAACAAATCAGATTACTAACCGATAAAATCATCTGCTTCGCTCGGAATTCAGCCAATGATTAAAATAGATGAAATAATCACGGCAACCGCGTCTCTTAGTTTGATGCTCAGTTTTAGATATTTCCTAAAAGCTAGCTACCACAATTTAATCATTACAGAAATAAACAAAAACCGTCCTTTATGGACTTCCCTAGCTCACTGATTGCATTTAAGTTGAATAAGAGATCAATAGGACAATATTTCTAAGATACCCGAATTCTCAACCTGAACTCATCTTGCAAAAGAAGTAATCTGATATTAGTGCCTTAAATCGTGATCTTAACTCCTTTGAGCTGGTATAGTTCAAAAACTCTAAATTGAAATGGCAGTAGCTGGATGGTGAAAACTTCATAGCAGCACTATTTCATGACTTGATGACTAAGAGGACCATCATGAAGAGAGATGGAAATCCTTTGGATATATGGAAAAGCAATATTAACATCACTGGTTTCAGCATCTAGATTGGTTTTTTAGATATGTTCTTAAATTCCATGGATTCAGGATGTTCAAACCAATGGTTAAAAGGGAACAAATGGAAAATTGTGTGTTTTTATGAACAACTTATAACAGGAAACAGGTTGATAGACAGAACTGAGAATACGATGGGAGGGCAGAGTATGCTCCACAAGCCACGTTGGTGAAGTGGACGGTGAACAGCACAAGTAGTTTTAAGTGTACAGATGAGGCCAAAGTTTGAGGATAAAGCAGATCTATCACTTAGAGCGATATGGAACAACAAATTTTCATCAATCTTAAATGTCTAGTGAAATCAAAAGACATCAGAGGAGATTGTGGAGTACAATCCAAAACATCAATGCAAAATTTAACACAATTTTTTCCAGAAACTCTTCTACTTAATATATCAAAGTTCCCTATGCTAGATCAATGCTTTTCCCTTCATTAATTAGCACAATGTCTCTTCCCTACTTTACATTAATTAGCACAATGCATCTTCCCTGCTTTACATTAACCAAACTATGACTCTGATTGGAGGAACCCAATCCAATTCAGAGATCAAAAGATATCCCTTAATAGTAAACACATATTTGCCTACAAGGTCCAAATGCCTTATTTGATCTGGAAACAATTTCTAAGTTTAACACATTACAGCTCCTGAAAATAATTAATAGTTAGGTTCTAAAAATCAAAACGGAAGCCACAAATTATTTCATTATAATTGGTTTCTTATAGGAATAAAGCTATAATTTTCGTTGCAAATTGAGATCTAAGTGAAATTCAGATCCAGAATGAAATTGATTTAGAAGGAAAAAAGAGTGATAGTCCTTACCTCAATTAAGATCGAAGCACCGCAACCAAAATGCGAATCACCAGAGCATCTTCCCCTCAGCCTCCGCGGTGGATATAAGTAGCAGAGTGTTACTTATTTCCTTGAAAGGCATGCTGTTGTCACTCATTAGACAAATGAAAGTTGCGCGAAATTTCAGTGTCAGAAATATTGTACGGCACAGTGTACGTGCACTCCGAGGTATAGGGAATGCACTCCAAACCCTTTGGATTGAAGCTGCACCTTTCAAATTCCTTCGGCCAAGTTAACGTAGCTCGCGAGCAAGGGGGTTAATTACCAAACAGGTGCCATCCATGCTTCTATCTATTTTCTTTCCACAAGATGCACGCAATTACATTTTTTCTTAAACTATGATTGTCGTATCCTTTTATTTTATTCTTCTCATAAATACGATTCAAGCGCTACATTTTATAAATTCAGTAATAATAGTGTTTTTGGTTCCTGCCAATGGAATTATAGTGGAGAGGTTGTTTGTTTGGAAAACACTTTTAATTTTTATAATATTTAAATAATAAGATACAAATTTTATAATATTCAATCTAATTGACTCTTAAATTCTACTCAATAAGATGATTAATACGAAACCATTATCATAATGAGGGAAATAGTGGTGACCCCACTATTAGTGGAGACTCTTAGACTTAAAGAAATTAGAATATACAAACATAACTAATAGTGCATAAAAAAGTATTTTAGTATATAATGGTTGTTTTTAGGAAGAACATGTAATTATATTATTTTATATTATATTTTAAACATATTTTAATACACAATTTTTAACTAATTTAAATTTAAAATATTATATAATTTTTTTAAAATATTATTAAATTATTTTTACTTAAAAATCTTATAATTATTATTTTAAAAAATATAAATTATAAATTATAAATTTAATTTTAAATTTTAAATTATTTAAAATATAAATTTTATTATAACCCATTAAATTAAATAATTTTTTTTTATAATCTTATAATATAAATGCTAAAAGTTAATATAATAAATAATATTGAAATGGAGAAGAGAATTTTTGTTGTGAGACAAAGCAAAAGGTTGTATGATGGCGAGCGGTAGGTGGCGAATAGGAAAAGCCTGCATTGCAAGGATTGGCAAGCAAGACCCCTCCCTCAGCATGGTGGACACTCATTTCATCATCCATGGAGAAGTGAGAGGTGGAGAAGGCAAGAGCCAGTAGAAGGGTTTTTTGACCAAGGTTCGAGGATGGCAACAATCTTGCAACTGGAGCGAACATAATCTCACTCAATAGTAGAACCCCAAATAAGTGTATCTCCCTCATCTTGGAAAATGATACCCTAAGACTTAAAATAGCTAGATTGAAAGAGAAGGCATTCTTTATTAAGTAGGTGGGGGAATGGTTGTCAAAGGATCGTATTCTGAATTAGAGTCATAAACAATGGGGGAAGGACATCCTTCTAAAATCACTCCCACGAGGTTTCTTCATGATCAAATGTCAAAGCGCAACACACAAGGTGGAGATAGTCAAGGGTGGCCCCTATCTAATGGATGGAGTAGGTTTCTTCATCAAGGATTGGGAGCCAAACTTCAACCCTCTCAGATAGAAGGTTGAGGTGGTGTCGATTTGGTTGTGACTTTACAACCTTTCATGGGAATATTCAGAGAAGGAAACCCTAGAAGCAATAGGAAACAAGGTTGAGACCTTCATAAAGGCATATGAGAAGATAGAAGATGACTTTGGCATCTATGCACGAATATATGTCGAAGTAAGCCTCAAAGAGAAAATCTCATATGAGATTAAAATACTATCGGACACAAGGGTATGGAGACAAAGAGTGGAAAAGGATGTCCTAGTCCTAATCTACAATTCTTGCACTGCCTTTAGCCATATCGTGGATAAATGTAGTAAAGGTAAAGGAAAAATGGAGGAAAAAAGGGTTTCAAGACCTAGGATAGAGGTTAAAGAAATTCACAAAAGGCCAAAAGTGTGGAAGGAATGAGAGGTTCAAGAAAATCTTTAGTAGAACCACAAATCAAGGATGCTCTAGAAACAAACTATGTCAACCGTAGCAGATCCAACATTGCAAGAGGTTAGCATTGCAAGCACAACAATTGTTGAAGAGGCTAAAATCATTAACATCAGTGAAGAAGTCACTCAAAACAAAGTTAAGGATCAATCTACAATTGTGTCACACACCAATTGTGTAATTACCTAATTACTATTACTATGCTAGGGTAAATATTGCATGTGTGAATGTACTTTGGATTCTGATTGAGAAAATATGTGCTTGCACTTTGTTATCAATGAATTATGAATGAATGTTATTTCATTTAATGTTATGTGATGGAATGCATATATGAGAAATGAATGGTTATTGAATTGGATATTCTAACTATGGAGAAATATTATGTGAAAGCATATTTTGTTGAATAGTTGACTACCATGGGAATGTGTTAGTTGGATGTAGGTATATGTTCAATCCTCTAGGTGGAGGGGAAGTATCACTCAAGAGAAAAACTTGGTCAGGTACCCAATAACGTAACCTAACTGAGCTTATACACACACTCACAATAGAATGGTTGAGTCAAGTTATTATGTTGGGAATTGGTAAGTCATCCTTAGTATGAAGTGTTTGCATTAGTAAGGGTCATGATCACTGTTGAATGCATGCTTGGATGATGTTTATCTGTTTAGAGCTTATGAAGTTCTTCTTTATATTACTATGCTTTAATTGATTAGGGGATCACACATGGAATGTATGTATGTGTATGTATATGCATGTCAAATGATAGACCATACACATGGAGGAACACGTACACGAGAGTACATAGGTAGACGTACCTATGCATGCTTATGAACGGGTTTCTTATGAGCATGGTGTTATCAAACAGACAAAATGACATGTATGTATATATGTATAAATATATCACACGTATATATCCTATCAATAAGATAGTAATTGTACATGTACTTGATTGTGCAATCAAATTTTTATATATACATATGTCCATATGTGTACATGTGTCGATACATACATATGTTTGACAAACGGAAATGTCCATACGGATGTATCAACATATGTATATGCACGTATACATGTACATAGAGGAAATATATATATACAGTCGATATTATCATTATATGAATGTTAATTTGATCTTATATCAAATGTGTATGTGTTTGATTGTCATGGAATATATATATACATATATATATATATTAGAGTATATATACATACATATATATGTGTGTGTGTGTGATAGCATTAAGGCTATTCATGACATATATATATGTACATGTATATATACACAACATATATATCTATATGTATAGATAATATTTAAATAGAGGTTGATTTGTATATCTACTATGTGAAGTATTATGGGTCGATTAATACATATGGTTATGCAAAACATTAAAATCCAAACCACATGCAAGTAAAGTGCAATAATTAAGGTCAATATGGGAAATGAACTATAGTTGATACTATTGAAAGGCATCACTATCTTTTATAGCAGCAAATTACTCCCAACTTAGAACACTTATATCGAAGATGGAAAGCGACGAAATATTAGAGTATGCTCCATAAAGTATTTTGAATGCATGCTAATAGGAAAAGCAAACAGCTAATCATGTGTTAAGTCAAAGCACCTTTTAAAAGCTATTTTTGTGGAATGACTCATCTTTCCTCTGTTGCTCAATGAAACTATGACCAAGTCGACATTGTATGAGTATTGCTTGTAAATAGAAGACTATTTCAAAGAGACAAACTGTGCCAAAAAGCTAGGAATAGTGGCTGCAACATGGTGCCAAATTATGAAAGCTCTATTTTTTGTAGAGTTCTATTTTGGTTGCAAGTCAAATGTCATCATTTGGGCATGTGCATATTTGAATAAATCTTTAGTTGTTTTCAATTAAAAGGGTCGATCTGTAGTATATTATGTTGAGTTTACACTCAAATTTCTGCCACCTTTTAGTTGTATGAAGTGAGTCAACTTGCATGAAGAAAGGTGTCGACTAGCATGCCTTTTTTGTAGGCTGCAATGTCTCAATTTTCTATATAAATAGAGAGGTTAGTTCTCTCATTTGGGATGCATTAATCTACAATTCGATTCTATTACAAATATTCTAAGAGTTGCAATTTGTGAGAGCTAGAGTTATTTTGTGAGAGTTTAGTGATACTTAGAGAAAGTATAGTCGTATCTTGAGTAAAAGGTTATAGTGAGGTATTGTTGTGAGTTGATAAAGTGGAACTAGTAAGCTACTATTGGAAGGTTGTGCATCAAGTCAGTCAATTGGATCAAGCATATTACAGGCATGAGGATCTAGTTTTCTCTTAATTGTCTTTACTTATGAAAGAATGAGTTTTGTATGCTTTGTTTGGACTGCTTGAGAATACTTGCATTAGGGAATTGTAGCATTTGCTTTGGAAAGAAAAAGAAGTTGTTATATGTTTTTCTGTGAAAGTGCTTGTATTTACTCCATAATAGGAGAAATTATTTTTAATAGGTATAAGTATACTAGATATGATTAAACAAGGATAGCTTATGGAATACCCATTGTTAAGTTATTTGACTAAATTAGATAGCTTGTAAGTTACTTCTAGGATTTGGTTATCCGTTGAAGGGAGGGTAACTTTTATTATGATTTGAAGGTAGAAATACTATTAAGTTGTGGGAAAAGGGAATAGGTTGTCTCTAGGGTTAAAGACTACCTATTGAAGGAAAAACCTATGCATTGATTATAATGGCCTTAATTCAAATCAAGCTTGAGTAGTGTATATGAGTAGGATGACTATCACTCGAAGTATTGGGTGAGAACACTTTGGCCAAAGTAGTGTGACTGCCTTTGGCTCCACTACCAATTCACCATGATCCATTTATATGCATTTTAGTCCTAAATTGTGGATTTACAAGTTCTAGTCATGTAGGACACAACACTAAGCTCAAATTGGTTGTCGTTACAAGGTTACTCCACCAATCTCTTCGTTGAAGGGTAGGTCCATCTATCTTAGGATAGATGTACGGGGGACTACATATGAGTTCGTGGTTGGCAGAAAAGTACTTGAGTGATGCTTCTCCTCCTTACCAGGCGATAGAAGACCGAGATTTGAATGGAGGTTCTTGGACCATCTATATCTATTGCTTTGAAGCTCGGTTGAGCTATGTATGTACTTTGTACACATTCTTTGGAATATTGTAATATGTGAATTATTATATTGGAATGAAATAAATGTTGATTATTGTTATGACATCTATGTTCATTTATTCTTTTATAAAGAAAAGAATTTTTTTATGGCAATGGTTAAGTTACATAGTTTATTTACTTGCAAAGTGAAAACTTAGGAAAAATTACTTTAGTGAATGAAAGACATGTTACATGTGGTATCAAAGCTACCAAGTTTAGCTCTAGAACC
The DNA here is from genome assembly GCA_007258455.2 of Sequoia sempervirens. Taxonomy (NCBI): domain Eukaryota; kingdom Viridiplantae; phylum Streptophyta; class Pinopsida; order Cupressales; family Cupressaceae; genus Sequoia; species Sequoia sempervirens. The sequence continues at coordinate 49,039 of VDFB02119346.1, read as the reverse complement.
TATGAGCTCATCATACTTTATGTCCAACGTTATCTAATGTTTGGAAATTCTTGTGCTAGGATGGTGCATCTCAGGTTAACTACAAGAAAGTTAGTAATCAGAAACGAGCACTACCTAAAGGCCAAAAGTTAAGAGAGTCCATCGTTCAAACAATTGAGGGTGCCAACTATGACAATGCCATCTGGTTAAGCAACACTGAAACCTTCAGTCATGCACTTTCTCAAATTAGGGATGTAAAGAGAAAGATGAAGATGGAGGCTCAATACAACTATTTATGTCCAGTCTCACCAGAGAAGTCTAAATCTTTATCACTTTGCAGGGATATGCTCTCAGAAGGAAGTGTCAATCCAACATTTATCTTTAGAGACCCTAGAGTTCTTCCAATGGCAGAAGTAATTATAATTTCCTCAAGTAACGAATTTAGGGGTTATGTACCTCACAACTATGTATCGGATGATAAATCTGAAGGTTACTTTCCATTCTGGGATAGATATGAACAATTGAGAGATGAACAATCTCAATCTATAGAATATACCCCATTGAGTTATGTGTCAAAGAGTGAATCTGAGGGATACTCTCCACTTGACTATCTAAATAGTCACTCTATGTAATAAAAAGGATATTTAGATCCTTTTGAATAATGAAATCATGTGTTTATCAAAAAGCTTGTGCTTACATCTTATGTGGAATTCCTTATGTGTGATTGAATGCTCATTTAAATGTTTTCCATAAAGATAATGATAACATGATTAAATCTAATATAGATGAACCTTCATGTATAATCCATTCTTGCAAAGATGGTGAGAACATGGACCAATCCTGGAGGAAGCCAAGAAGTTGGGCAAGGATCAGTAGGAGTTGAAGCTAGACTGGATCAAATCTTGACAAGGTCAGGAAACTTAGAGCAAGGAATATGGGTTAAGAATAGAGTTGAGAAGGAAGTTCCAAATAACGAGGATGAGGGAGAAAATTCCTCTCTTGAACATGACCAAACTCATGACCAAGAGAGAGAGAAATCACCTTCTCTATCTGACAAAACTAATAAGAAGCATATGGCTTCTGAACTTTCTAGAGATATGAAGAAAATCACCCCACCCAAGTTTGAAGGTGTGTCACCAAAAAGTGTATGCTTTGCTTGATATGGGAACAATTGATGATAAATTGTACTTAATGAGGCCTTGATTTGGTGTTGTGAGGTGTTTACACATCTACACTAGGTCTTGGGCCCTTGCGAATTGAATAAAATACATTTATTGATGTCTTGCAAGAGTGTTGTAAGGTGTTGTAATATATCTTCATGCTTTTCTAAGACCATAATGTTATAATTCACCTAAACAACCTTACCAAGACCTATTTCAAAGTGTTGTAAAGTATTGTAACAAACTTTCACACTTTTCTAGGCTTGTCATCAATGTTTACACCTTTCTTATGCTTTAAATGGCCCCTTTTATGCATTTACAGGCCTTAATCAAGTATCTTGTTGAAGAAGAACCCAACAAACAACATTTAATACATTTTAATCTCCGACATCCACTCAAAATTTCCCAGGTGGACTAAGTCACCACCTTGGGTGACTTAGTCCCATTTGGCTCAAAAATTAAAATTAATTCAAATTTCTTTTGAGTTTTTATTCTTTAAGACCTTATGTCGGCCTGCAATGAGGTATCATCGGGTTACTAAGGCACAAGAGTGTATAAATAAGTGTTTATAACCTCATTTTACATATCCTAGTCTCCTACAATCTCCTAACTCATCTTAAGTCATAACTCATCACTCATCATGTTCTCAAGTCAAGCAACTTAGGGTTTTATCATTTCAAGTCACCAAGATATCAATTTTCAGACATTCAAGGGCAGATCCTTCATGTTTTGATGTGGACTTTCAAGATCAAACATCATGGAAAGGTAATCAACTCCATTTTTGCATGTTTCATTCTATTCTTTCATCATTTTGGTTTAATTACCTAAAAGGGGTTTGACCAAGGCAAACCCCCATGCCCTAACATTCAACATTTCTCCTTATTTCTTGTGTGTTTATAGATTTAGGATTCTTGGAAGCTTATAAATCATTAGAGATCAAGTTATAAGGTTGATTGATCAAGTCTTCTCTTCCTTCAACAAGTCAAAATATCAACAAAAAAATCATTTTCAGGTTTGAAAATTAGAATTTCAGAAGCAGACACCTATAGGAAACTGAAGTGCAGGCTTAGAGTATCTATTTCCACTTCCGAATTTTTAGAGATTCAAAAGTGGACTAAGTCACCACTTTGGGTGACTTAGTCCCACTAAACCTAACTTTCAGTGATTTTTGTAGATACGGATACCCATTTGGAAAAAACTGGTTTCTCGGTAGTTTTTCCATATTCGGGGCTAAGTTGCCCAGACTGGCCTAAGTGTCCCAGTTGACTTCTACACTAGTTTTATCAGGATTTCAGACCTTCATGCCATTCATTTTTAGTCTCCAGGTGTACACATTTTGTTTCAAAACTTTCTATTTAGTTTTATTTGCATTTCTAGGTCATTTAGTTCACGTTTGCATATCACAATGTGTTTTCCAACACTTTACATTTTCATAGGTTTAACATCATTAGATCACTTCAATTTTAGATTAGTGCATTTTTACATATTAATTAGACATAATTACATCTCATTAACATAGTCTTGAGTGTAAACCCTTGCATTTTGGGAAACCTTTCCAACCCCTTTCTCCTTTTAGGTGAAAAACCCTAGGAGGAGTAAAGCATTGTGAAAGGGTAAACCAAAATCACCATTTACATTTTGGTGAACCTGACGTTTTCATCCCTTATTTTCTGTTGTGGAGCCATTCATTTCCTAGGTTTGCTTCTATCAACATTGCATTGCATGTTGCATTCGTTAAAGTGCATCCTAGCGTTTTCAATTGCATTAGTGAAAAAGTTCATAATAGCTTGCATTTTTGCATTGAAAATCTCTAAAATTTTACATGTACATCTTAGGATTGCATTATACAGTACAGAGATCGTCAAAATCCATCAGAAAAAATTTGAAAAATCTCAAAAAAATCCCTACTAGGACTAAGTCGCCACCTTGGGCGAATTAGTCCTTGTTCACCTCTGAAACAACCTTTTACAGAGCTAAAAACCTTATTTTTAAGCTTTTGTTTGCTGCCCTTAACTATTTGTATTATTTGGACGAGTTTCTATAACATGCATTTCATTAGATCTAGCTTCAATTAGCTCATTCCATGCATGGTTTAAATTTCCCATTTGCATTCTCATGTTGTTAGATAGCATAGTCAATCAATTATTCTCTGCAAAGTGCATTTCATTTCAGAATTTTACATTGAATTTTGAGTTAGCATAGATTGTTCTTTCAAAATGTTAATTTCAAGCTTCTCCAAAATTGCAAAGAAAAAGTTATACAATAAGCATGATCGTCATTCATTCAATGCATGTCCTAGTTATGCGAGTCTCTTAGCACAAGAGAGTGAAAATGACAATGTCAACCTTAAACTCACGCCCTCTCCTATCTCCCCCATTTGTGTGGATAATGTGATAAAAGAGCATACAAACATGGATACTTATGATGATCATAATTGTGCTTCTCCTAATGTCTCTCCTTTTAGTGACGAAGGTATCTTGGCGAAAGAAGAAACAATCCTTGAGAATCATGAGGATCTTGTTTGTCCTTATATTCATTCCCTTTGGGATGATATTAGACAACAAGAAGAAGAGATCACAAAGATTTTTCTAACCATCATTTTACTCAATCTCCATTCTACTTTGGCTTGTGAAAATGATGAGATTATAAATACTGAGGGAATGTTGGGGTTAGAAGATCAAATCTTTAAGGCCTCTAACAACCCTCTTTTGCAAAACATTAGGGGACAAAGAAATGAACTTTTAAATGATCATGATACTCTTACTTATTCTTCTCCTAATATCTCTCATATCTATGAAGATGATACTTTGATGTTGAAAGACAGAATGAATGAAAGTCATGAGAATATTGTCCCTCCATTCCCTAATGTTCCTATCTTATGGGAAGATTTATTTGGTAAGAATGAAAACCCTAATGGTCCTTCTCTTGATGCCTCCCCCACTTTTGATGAAGCTACTTTACAAATTTCAACCTTGGAGGAACATATTATAAGCTCTCCTAGTGGGATAGATAATATGGAACATGACAATGAGACCTTAGAGAAACATGGCAATCAGATAGATTCTTCCCTGACTCTCCCCACTATCGATACACACAAAAATCCACCCATAACTCATGATCTTTGTGATTGTCCTTTCATAGAAATCATACCACCACACCAACCTTCCCTAAACATCAATGCTATCATAAATCATCCTTCTAAGACAACCTTAACAGTTGTCCATCCCGAACTCCTCGACACTGGTGGTCTTGAACATCATCCTTTCCACAACATGACGCAAATAATGAAATCTTCGCTTAATGCCAATTCCATCCCACAAAACACTAATGAATGGCGTTTGTTCAATTCTCCAACCTCCTGTAAAAGTGAAAACAAGGCATCTGATTCTAAGCAAGAAATCTCTTTGATAACCACAACACACACTGCTTTTCCCATTGATCAAGAGATTATCTTGTTGAGACTTATCCAAGATCACTTGATATTCCTTCCACCAAAAACTCACAAGAAACATTATTCCATGACTTCATTTTGCAAATATCATTGAGTTCATGGTCATTCCACTAATGACTGCAAGGCTTTGAGTAGTAAAATCCAACATCTTATAGAGTTTGGTGTTCTTCCTTTTGTGGTGGCATCTAATTCCTCTAATTGATATTGATTTTCTCTCTAACCTACATCTTATTCATCCCTTCAGCTCACCCTTTTCCTATACTAAGTGGGGGAAAAGGGTTAGAAAGCCTTGTCCCTGTATTTCACTTGTCATTGTCTCTTTTGACTAGTCGTTAACCTTTCATGAACGTATAAGAACAAGCTTGGGATGTGGATGACATGTCTTCAGATTGAATCACATGTAACATACTCCCTTTCTTCATGACGCAACTTATTGGAAACATATGACTTGGCATAGGGCTTTTTGAATAAGCTCTCATATCCTCTTCTACTTTAAAGCAATTGCTCACATAATGGTGTATAGCAATTTCTTTAAAGTGGGGGCATGCATAGACAACATCTTTTTGCAAATTTCATGGTGTGATTTACTTTTTCTTGTGACATGTCCTCTCCTTGGTGGTGTCATTAGGTTTGATGCCTTCCAAGAGTGTACGATCAACTAAAGTGGCCTGATGTGAACAAAGCATCCCATGGATAACGATCTGACAAGGGAATAATGAACAACTGAAGTGGCCTGATGTAAATGAGGCATCCCGTGGATAACGATCTGACACCCTTATTTGTCCTCTCTTGGAGACATTAGGAACAATGCTCCCTAAGAAGAATAACTTACATGAACAAAGAAAAATCCCCTTCAACAAAATTCTTACATGACATTCAAAACATTTACAAAAGCATTACATTGTGGTGCCTTATCAATGTTATCAGGAGCATAACCTTGGTATGGTTTGTATAATGGGAAGCTAACACACTAGCATGAATTTCTCATTATATGGTGGGAAGCCGACACATTGGCATGACTTTCTTACTAAACCACTTCTTTGGGACAACTTACCCCACAAACGACTTGATGTTTTGTGGCCCCAGAGTGAGTGCATCTTTGATCCATCTCATTTCCTAGTTCTTGTCATTGCATGATTACGTATCTTGTCTTGCTGCAAATCATTCACCTTGCATGTGTCCTTTCATGCTTATGTTGGATTGACTTAGGATCTTGGATCGTGGGGGCTTGCACAACCTCCTTTGATCTTTGTCATTCTTTGTCATCCTCATTGGTACGATTGGACTCCACTTGAATGGCTACTTTAGCAAGAGTTTGAAGCAAGTTCATCCTCTCACTAAAGTGGGGGCTTAATGTGTCGCCAAAAAGTGTATTCTTTGCTTGATATGCGAACAATTGATGATAAATTGGACTTAATGAGGCCTTGATTTGGTGTTGTGAGGTGTTTACACATCCAAACTAGGTCTTGGGCCCTTGCAAATTGAATAAAATACATTTATTGATGTCTTGCAAGAGTGTTGTAAGGTGTTGTAACACATCTTCACGCTTTTCTAAGACCATAATGTTATAATTAACCTAAAAAACCTTACCAAGACCTATTTCAAAGTTTTGTAAAGTCTTGTAACAAACTTTCACACTTTTCTAGGCTTGTCATCAATGTTTACACCTTTCTTATCCTTTAAATGGCCCCTTTATGCATTTGCAGGCCTTAATTAAGTGTCTTGTTGAAGAAGAACCTAACAAACAACATTTAATACATCTTAATCTCTGACATCCACTCAAAATTTCCCAGGTGGACTAAGTCGCCACCTTGGGCGACTTAGTCCCATTTGGCTCAAAAATTAAAATTAATTCAAATTTCTTTCGGGTTTTTATTCTTTTAGACCTTATGTCGGCCTATGATGAGGTATCATTGGGTTACTAAGGCACAAGAGTGTATAAATAAGTTTTTTTCTCCTCATTTTACATCTCATAGTCTCCTACAATCTCCTAACTCATCTTAAGTCATAACTCATCACTCATCATGTTCTCAAGTCAAGCAACTTAGGGTTTTATCATTTCAAGTCACCAAGATATCAATTTTCAGACATTCAAGGGCAGATCCTTCATGTTTTGTTGCAGAATTTCAAGATCTTTAATTCATGATTGTGAGTTTTTACTTCTTTAATTCTAGATGGTAGTGTAGAAAAATATAAAGCGAGACTAGTTGCAAAAGGGTATTCCCAAGTAGAGGGAATTGACTATGGAGAATTTTTTTCTCCTGTAGCTAAGCTGACATCTATTAGATTTCTTTTGTCACTTGCATCAGCATATGATTTAGAGATTGAACAGATGGATGTGAAAACAACGTTTCTTCATGGTGATCTTGAAGAAGAAATTTATATGTCCCAGCTGGAGCACTTTGTGGTAAAAGGTAAGGAAAGGCTGGTTTGCAAGTTGAAGAAATCTCTGTATGATTTAAAACAGTCTCCTAGAATGTGGTACCAAAAGTTTGACATGTTTGTCTTATCTTTGGGATTTGTAAGATCAAAATGTGATCGCTGTGTGTATTACAAAGTTGAAAGTGATCAAATTCTTATTATTGCTCTGTATGTTGATGACATGTTGTTTATAGGCAATAGTAAGCTAATGATTTCTGATCTTAAGTCTCAGTTGTCTGCAAAGTTGAAATGAAAGATCTTGGTGCAGCAGGGTACATTCTGGAATGGAAATAACTAGGGATAGAAAGAAAAAGCTTTGGATCAGTGAGTAAATATGTCATGATCTGTTCTAGAGATTTTGTATGACTGAATGCAAGGCTAGTTGTTCCAGTTACACAGGGAACGAAGCTATCTGTTGAGGATTGTCCAAAATCTTCTTATGAGATGGAGGACATGACCAGTGTGCCTTATGCAAGTGCAGTTGGCAGTCTCATGTATGCTATGGTCTGTACAAGGCCAGACATTTCCCAAGCAGTGGGAGTTCTTAGTCGGTTTATGGCTAATCCTGGAAGAACACATTGGGATGTTGTGAAGAGAGTGTTTAGATATCTGAAGGGCACTTCAGACTATGCTTTGTGTTACCATGGTAACTTGGTTGAATCACAAAAGACTCTCAGCATTCAAGGTTATGTGGATTCTGATTGGGCAGGGGACATTGATAGCAGAAGATCCACCAGTGGATATATTTTCATGATGAATGGTGGTGCAGTGAGTTAGATGAGTAAGCGGTAGGCTGTAGTAGCTTTGTCTACTATAGAGGCAGAATACATGGCAGCCACACATGCCTAGAAAGAAGCAATCTGGTTAAAACATTTTTGTTCTAACATTGGCTTTAATGCAGAAAAGATTACTATCTACTGTGACAGCTAGAGTGCTATATGTTTGGCAAAGAATCCTACTTTCCATGCCAGGACGAAACATATAGATGTACAGTATCATTTTGTACAAGATATGATGGAGGATGGGAAGGTCTCTTTGGAGAAAGTGGATACTCTAGAGAATGTTGTAGATGCATTGACAAAGCCTTTGAGCACAAACAAGTTTAGTTGGTGTGCTAGTTCAATGGGCCTCTTGGCCCATGAATCTCAGTAGTTTTGTTATGCTTTGGAGGTGTCAGTAAGATCTTCGTCAAGTGGGAGCTTGTTGGAATACGTGCCTCAATCCTTACTAACATGGAACTCCTGAAGGGAAAAGTCACTATGACAGTGTTCATGTCTGGGCGACTAACAATTCTGAAGCTCTTGAAATGATCCTATCGCTATGACAGAGTTGATGTTTTTCCGAATGAAGTCTATCGCTATGACTCTTTGAGTTCAGCATGACCTTTTGGTGATTGGAAGAACTCTGGGCGACAGTTGATCTTATCGGGCTAGCTCACGGGTGTCAGGGAGATGTCCCAGCGAGTATGTAATGTCTCGCCGACAATGGCTGCTCTTGGGTGTCAAGGCGAATGTCGAAGTAACTCACAGGCCGCGGGGAGAGGTCTCAGCGATGAAGCTAAGTCTTGCCGAACAGATTGTATCCTCGTGGTGACTTCGCGGTGACAAAAGACTTCGCTGAGAATTCTTGGCGAAAGTAATAAGTCAGGCTGACAAAAGTCTTCGGGTTAACTCTGGGAACTCGGAGAAACGTCTTGGCGAAGGGCTTATGTCTTGCCGACTCTGTAAGACATGATGGAGCTTGGTGAAAGGTCACGGTGATAGGCACGAGTCTTGCCGACAGTGTGACGTTCGGTGGAAGTTCTGCTTCAATGTGAGTCTCACCGAAGAGCGATAGTCATGCCAAATGGCTGACGCCGACATAACTTGAAGTTTTCGACATAAGGTCTTGGCGACATCAGTATGTCTTGCCGATGGATTCTCTGGATTTGATATGACTTGTTCCATTCAATATGAGTCTCACCGATAAGGAAAACCTTTGCCGATAGGATCGAAGTGGACATCGTTGGTTTCGTTGTGACTTATACATTCGATATAGCATCTTGTTGACTCGTGGAAGCTATAGCGATGCCGGTAGAGAAACTTTGTGGCATTGGGGAGACACTGTGAGTGTCTCACCGATATGCCAACAAAGTTGAATGCTCTTGACCAGTCTAACCATCCTAGGTGGAGCTTCCTGGAACAATCACAGGAAGCAGTTTTAAAGCATGATGATGGTTGATTTTATGCATCAATTGAAACGCTGGAAAAACAACATGCAAGGAAAAAATCAAGATTCGAATGGAAACTATCGATGGTTGGCATTGGCGGATAAGGATGCACAGAAGATTTAAAAGCAGATGGATTCTATTTTTTGTATGAATGAACAAAGTGATGAGTTTATCGAATGGGATCAAAGCTTTTCTGAGAGAGTATGAACATTGAGAATAAGCTACTGTGACTAACATCAGAGAGTCGTATTTTTGATTGTATGTAATTATTGATTGCTGTAATACAAAGAGATTCAACTTGGTGTGGTGGGTTTTTTCCCGTAAGGGTTTCCCACGTAAATCTGTTGTTTGATTTGTCTTTGTGTATTTGCTCTATTTCTGTTATTCCTTCATGTGTGTTTTAATTGGATTGTAATTTGGAAAAATTAATAGCCCTGCATTGCATTCTTCCCTGTGGATTTGGCATTAGGAAAGTGTTTCCGCACCTCTGCTTTCCTTACAGAATGTAGTAAAATTCTCAAAACTTATGAAGACTACTCTATCTCACATACATATTGGGAGGGCAACAAGGAAGTTGATTTTCTTCCCAACATGGTTGATGAAGTTGATCAAAGAATCATTTAAAATCCTCAGGACATTATTGCATGAGGACATCTCATGACAAATGGTGATAAGCATGGAAAAGTGCTTGCTAAGGCATCTATGACATACCACCTGGGCAAGGATTTCCAATCAATGATAAAAGGAGCTCTTTCCTTACATTCTCCTTCATGCAAGGGAGATATCTTTGCACAGAATTAGATTAGGGATAATTATGACAACTACTTTAGTTCTCGTAGAAAGCTGAAGGGAAATGTCATTTGCTATATATTGCTTTTTGGTAGGATGAAAATGGGTGTACAAAATATTTTGTGGTATGTGGAGTGTATGCATCCTATGGATACACTGATGAGACTCACAAGACTAAATTGATAGGTAGCTTTCCTCAACTACATCATGAACCTATGACTGAAGGGGGTCCTTAAAGGAAGGAGAAAACTCACTCTGAAAGTCATGAAGTGGGTTATGGGGGAGGATTTTTAACAAATGATTTTTGATATCGAGTGAATACAAACATATCATCACACTTTGTGGTGTCATTGTTAGATCTAGTAGAGTAAAAAGAAATGATCTTGGAGCTGAAAAAAGAACTTTTCACGAAATACCTAGGTGGTCTAGAAGTGGTGGTGTTGGTGGCTCATTTTGGCATGGGCATCTCGTGACCTTGGGACATTCAATGAGTGGTGGATGAGGTGATGGTTGTGGAATGGATTTTATTTCTTGCTAGCTTCCAGTCTACCACTCTCATGTAGTAGAAAGCAAGGACCTGATGAGGGTGTGAGTTCCTAAAAAGAATCTTGAACTTGGAACCTGCCTTCGACCTCGAGTGGCTCCATAAATTTGCATTCTAGGGTGAGTATTAGTTTATTATAGCATTAGTTTCCTTTTTGTGGATGCAATGAAACTCCGTTTATGTTATAAATATCTGTGAGTCTAGATGGTGTTCCAGTTATAGGTTAGTAATAGTATGGTGTCCAACCATAAGGGTTGTAGTGTAGCAGCTATTATCAAGTTGGAGAAACTCCCCGGTCTTTTGAAGTGGGTTCTTGGCCCAGTATTGTAAATATCTTTTTGAATTAATATATGGCGCAACCCCTAGACTGTATTTATTGAGCAACAAAAGTTAATATTAAAATTTTTAATTATTTTTAACTTATTCAATATTTAGAATTTAAATTTAAATGATAAATATTTACATATTTGAATTATTATTAGTAATATTTTAATTCTTGAATAATTGAATTTATTATTTATAATGTTTCATAATTTTTAACTTTTAATATATTATATATGATATTTCATAATTTATAATTAATTATTTTAATTATTAAAACTAGTAACTTAAAAAATAGTTGTATTAAGTCAAGATTATGTTTATTATTATTATTATGACTATATAGATTAAGTTACAACTATAATTATATAATTTTTAATTAAACTAGAATTAGGGTTATAATTGATTAGAATGTATAAAATTAATTAAAGTAAGATTTAATTTTTCGTTAGAATTAAAATTATAAAGATTATTCTATTATATAATTATTTAATTTTAAAGTTAAAGCATATATAAAATATAATTTTAATTTATTAATATTATCTTGAAATTTTAAAAAATTATAAAATAACAATAAATGTTTGAATGAATTGGGGTTGACCCCACAGTGCAACAATTAAGTTGCAAGGGTAGCAGTTGGGCTGTCTAAGGTTCAAATCCTATGGTGGATACTAGGATTGTCGTAGGGAGAAAGTGACAGTAGGGTAAACAAAGGTAGTAGCGGTGGTGGATATGGTGGCGTCAGCAGTGAATATGGTGGTGGTGGTTAAATGGAGATATCAGGGATGAGGTACCCCATATGTGGCCTCACTGGTTCATAGCTCCAGACGAAAGCATAGGGTGCTGCCCCTTCGCAGTGATTTATTGGACAAAAAAATAAATAAATGTTTGAATGAATTATATTATAATCCTAATCTTAATTAATAATTATTCAATTTTTAATTAAATAGTTATTAAGTAATTTTAATAACTTTTTCTTCTCTTGTAATGTGGTAGTTGCGAGCGTCTGTCATGACTACAAATTTTGAGCCCATGAATATATAGTGTGTTCCTATGGGGAGAAAACATAGGTGGAATCCACCAAATCTCAAGGAAAAAAATACACAAGTCAAACGGTCAAGCGAGGGGCAGCACTACGTAGAGTTGTTTTCATTTGCATCCAATAAAAATGGGTGTGTTGAGACCGTTCTTGAGATCCAACTGAGGGTACAACCCCTTCAGTGTGCTACTACTTTCCCAATAGTAATTTTGATGAGTAAATTGTGAGGGAGGTTTCTAAAAATGAAACTTTTTTATAGAGAAGGTCCTGATTGGAAGATTTAGAGGGTTTTGGTTGAACCTCTTTGAGCTGCACAAATAGATCTTAGAAACATGGAAACCCATTTTAGTTGATGATCTCCAAATATACCCTTGTGTACAAGGGTTTTTTGTGGTGGTCTTTGATAACGTCCAAGATCACCACACAATTCTTTATGATTATTAGTGGAGTTGGGAGGAGCATTTGTTTATGTTGAAACACTGGTATCCCTCTTTCAACCTTTCCTTTGAATCATTCACAACTATTCCAATTTGGGTAAGACTCCCAAAAAATCCACTTCATTTTGTGTTTGATTATTATTTTGAAGCTATGGACAATTCTTTGGGAATTTTTTTGGATGTGGATGGGGGTTCAATGAATTATTTGCACACTACATATGCTCACATCCTAGTGGAGATAGATGTCACAAAGGATCTCCTAGTGGATATCTCCCTCAAAACTACAAATAAGATTTGGAAGAAAATGATAGATTATGAGGGTTTACCTTTTCGGTGTTGTAGATGTTATAACATTGGCTACATTGTAGCCCACTTCCATAAACAAAAAAATGAAAATCAAGCCACTTGGTGGAGAGAAGTCTCCTTCCACTATTACTTGGTGGAAAAAGATGAACCCTTCTACTACTGGATAGAAAATTACCATGCTTCTGAAGAGAAAACAAATTGGGAGGGAATTCCAGAGGATTCAACACTTATTCCCACATCCAAGGTTGTGGAAGGCTCAACTTGCACTGACGTTACAAAGGAGAAAAAATAGAATGCAGAATAGGAAAATAAATTAGAAGACTTAGTAATTTTGTCTCCTAGGGGGATAATAGTTCCCCAGAGGAAAAGGAAATAGCTATGAATGATGGGACAAATGCAAAAAATTGGATAGTTGTTCAAAGTAAGATAAAGAAAAATAAGATAATTTTCAACATTTGTCTTCATTCCCACTCCAAATGTGGAGTTAAATCTATTAATCTCCAAGATCCAAATGGACCTACCAAGAAAGGAGAAAATTGTAGAATGGTAAAATGAAAGAGTGTTAATAGTTTTTTTTGGGTGTTTTTTACCATATCAAGTAGAATGAGCAATATTAGAGATCTGTATGCATCCCTGGACCATGACATGCATTATGCCAATTTTATTTTCCATCTTTTTATGGGTACAACTCCCTTAATCCTAACTAACCAAGCAAAATAAATAAATTACTAAGGTTATTATAATTTAAATAATTAATCATGACCCTAGTTTTATAATTATAATTAAATTAAATTATAACTCTAAACATTATCATTTTTAAAATATTATAACTATGTTTAGAGTTAGAATTATTATTACGGTAAAAATTAGGGTTAGAATTAGCATTAGCATTTGGGATTTAACTAAATAAAGATATTTTATCATTATAAAAAATTACTTTTTATTGGTCAAATTTGAAAATATGTTGAATTTTATTTTATCTCTATAACTATGACTATATAGAATAAGTTATAGTTCTGATTATATGGGAAAAATAGGTTTTGAATGGACTAAAAACCATTTACAATAGGTTTTGAATGGAACCAAAACCATTTACAAAAATGTTTTGATGGGGACCCGAAACCCAATCAAAGAAGAACAAGCTCCTCATGAAAACAACATAGCCAACCAACAGCGAACCAACAACAAATCACCAAATAAATAGCATGACTACCCAAATCTGCACAAATTCGAAAAGGTTTTGAAGGGAACCTTAAACCCAAAACAACCAAGTTTTACAAGGGATCTTGAACCCAAAACAGGTTTAGAAGGGAACCTAAAACCCTCTTACAACCAGATTACAGGGATGATAATTCCTCACAACAAACCAAGTTTTAACGAGGACCTTAAACTCGCCAAACTCTACCTCCAACAACCAGTTAGCAACAATCCAAACACACATATAGAACATTGTTGAGCCAACACAACCCGAATCAGTCAGGCAACAAAAGGAACACCACTTAAGAAACTAGAATAAAGATCCAACAAAAAATTCCATATTAATTAAATTCACCACCCAACGCTTCAATCCTACCTCTCCATCTCTAAAGGAGAAGAAACTAAGAACATTATTTTCATAGTAGCAACCAAACTCGAGCAAATGCACACTCCATCTCCATAGGAATGGCCTCCACCTCAAAAGTAGTAGTAGTAGAGAAACCTTGACCCAAACACACACTTCCACCTCAAAAGAAGATACCTCCACCTCAATAGGAGAAGTTTCCACCTCTAAAGGAAACTTAAGGTCCATGGAAAAAGCAAAAAATCCTACAAAAACAATGAACTTAGAATCCCAAGGTAGCATGAGACCAAACCGAGCCAACCCATACAAGAGGGTAGCCATAAGAGAAAACAACAGAGGGAAAAACTCCCAAAACACACCACAAGAGGACACCCTGCCAAAGAAGATGGAAACCACCACTTTCACCAGCCAAAAGAACAACTAGGACAAGAAAAAACCTTAAAGCAATGCCCAACCAATGTCATCTCAGCAACAAACACAAATAAACGGTCAAACAACACCAGCATAAAAGGAAGCCAAGAACAAATAGAAAGACAACGCCATCACAACAACAGAACAAAGGAAAGGAGGGAAACCTTCCATGACCAGGACAACACTCACAACAACAACATGGAGGGAAAACCACCACTCCATCACAGTCTCAATAGTATAAAAATTAATAAGCCCAACCCTCTTGAGACCAAAAGAACCCATGACCACAAACGTCCAAGGGAGTTGCATGGGGAAAGCACCAAAAGAAGAAGTCAACAACCCACCCCACACTCTGAGATAGAACCCTGGAAGGAAAGGATACAACATAAAGAACAAAAACTAGGGAGAAACTAACAGCCAAGGATGACCCCAAAAAAAAGCAGCAACACCCATGAGGAAAAAGGATCCAACACAAGTGCCCAAACAACTAGTAGAAGCAAAAAAATGCTACCCACCATGCTCAAAACAAGTGCCAGAAGGAAACAACAACACCACTGCTTCCTAGAGGGACGCCAACAACAAGCAACCTTGTAACAATGCTACCCTCTAGGCTAGACACAACAGCCAAAAACACCCCAACTCATCCCAACAGGGTGGTAGCAACAACCAACCCAACAAAAATCCATCCATCTCATCAACATCATCTCCATCCTCACCATCAACAACCCTAGAATTCAAATTCCCCCCCCTCCCGCTCCTCTTCCCGCTCATCTCCATCCTTGGGGGGAATTAGAATAAGGTATAGTTAGACTTATATGTTAATTGAATAAATGCAATTAAAGGTTTGAATTAAATATTTTTCTTCAACATTCTTAATTATAAATACATTCCAAGTTCTTTGAAATGGATATGTATCATGTGTATTTATAAATTTTCTTACATTTTAGTGAAAATCCTAAATTCTTGAAATAATTAAAAAATATTACTAGCAAATCTTGAATTTACAATTAAATAAAAATAAAAATAAAATTTAATTTATTAAATTAAATACATTTAATTACAAAGTTAAAAAGAAACAAAGTAAATAGATAAAATAAAAAATAGATTAATTATGTGGTGATGGTGTAAATGTGAATACAAACTAAAATAAAATAAAATAAATTATAAAATAATTCTTAATAAATAAATCAATTCTTAAATAGTTCTAAGCTATATAAAAATAGTTATTTAATAAAATAGTAGATATATTTTAATTGTCTATGTATGTGCTTCAATTTGTTGAGTGCTTGGAAGACTCATTGAGTTTTATTGTAAATTTTTTACCTCTCAAACGAGTCAATTGAATAAAAAATTAATCGATTAATAGATGAAAATATCAAAAAATTATTGTTATTAATTATTTGAGGTGTTTATAACATGATAAAAAAAACTAATAGATTAAAATATTAAAAATAACTATTTGAGGTGTTATTTACACAATCACTCCATATTAACAATAAAAATACAAGAAAGGAAAAGATGAGGAAGATAGAAGATGAGAGAGAAGATATGTATAAAGAGAGATAGGGTGAGAGAGTAAAAGAGATATAGAAAGAAAGAGGAATAAAAAGATTTAGACAAAGGGTGTGGGCACTAATAGAGATAAATATTGAGGGTTAGATGTATGTATGCAAGAGCTAACTTTGGCCCATGAGTGATTAGAGGTGTATTGGGAGGTGAGAAATCGTATCACATTTTAACCATGTTCAAGACATTAAACAATGATTTACAACAATCTAAGTCTAAATTGGTCTAATTTTTTTTCCAAATGGAGAGGGGTTTAAATATTAAAGTATTTTAGTTAATTTAAGTTGATTTCACTTTCATTTCATTTCAAACACCAATGATAATTTTCCATGCTTACAAAGAATGTCACACTACAAAAAAAAAAGTGTCAAGAATAGCTGACATATAAGTGAATGTGTAGTCATGGGCGATGATAATATTCAATATTTGAAAATTATATTTTTATATAGTATTAGGTTGTTTAATGACAAAAATTTCACCATGCACAAGTAAACCTTCATAGTAGAGTCACATATAAGAAATACAAGTAATTCCTAGAACCAATTGATTCTTACCAACCCCACTAACTGATGAAGGTGTGGAGTCATTTCCAACAATAGAGTAAGAAGAGATAGTAGCAAGGGAGCAAGGGAAAAATATTGTCTAGTACACCTTGTTCAATAGCCTAATACAATGCCCCCACTAGGTCTATAGCAACTAGTTAGGGTGTCAATGACAAAGATAGTGGCAACATAGATAAAAATCTAGAAAACGGTCAATGGTGATGAGGTAAAAATAACCTCATCAATATAATGGACTCAATATGCAAACCTATACCTTTCAGCCCAATTTATCCTACCAATTAATTACCTTTAAGATAAATAATTGCTCTCTTTTTATGAATAAGCGTACAAACTTTACTTCTTGAAATTATTCAAAATAAGCTAACTTATGCTAATTTAATGGTTTAGTTCTTGAGCATTCCACAGGTCAACTTCCACTCTCGGTTACCACTCCAATCAAAAGGGAAATGAACGTAGGTCTTAACACTATTGAAAACAAGTGAGCAAGCGCCGTAATTTCAGGAGCACATGTTATGGGCCGAGTCTTCATAGTTCTGCTATTTTTAGTTTCAAAAACTTTATGGCTCGTGCTGAACCTCTTTAATATTTCATGTCATGGGCTTTAAAGTCCATTAGTTGTTGACAATCTGTTAAAGACTTTATCAACTAGAAAGTAGGATTTTTTTAGCCGCTTTCATATAAATATGTAACTATTGCAAATGATGAATACAAAAAAATACCGTTATGTTGCCAATATGTATTTTTGAGAAAAACTACCATATGAATAAAAATGAGTTTTCCTGCCACTCTTTGAATTACTGAGTAATGTGAATGGAGTCCTTTGAATGAAGTAACTTGGAAATTACTAGTGCATGTGATCTAAGATAGCTGTAGAAACACTCAAGAGTTGGCCAGTCGAGGGTTATAGATAGATAGATAAGTATTTTACTTTTCATTTTGTACTTTTCTTTAATAGATAAAAATTAAAATTGGAATTCATTTTCATGCATGTGTCATACTGTAGTGTCAATCCTATAGGAGCTAAGTCCGTAGTATTTGAATTTAGTATCAGAAGTTCTAGAGCACCTTCCTTCAATTGTTTCTGTTAAATCGTTTTATGTTAGTTGTTGGATTGTTATATTTTGCACTAGATCAATGTTTCCTAGTTTCTTTATGAGTTTTACTTCTTCAACAATTTACACATTCTTTAGATTAATCATTTCCATGCTTTCTAGCTTAGTGGTGATGCTTTTCAGATTCATAGTTTTTTTTCTTTCTAGTTTAAATTATTTCCAGCTTTCTAGATAGATGATTTACTGCTTTCAAAGTTAGAGGCCCTCTAGTTTAGAGTTTTAATCAGTTGTTTGGTATTTAGGAAACCTGAGAGGGAGATAGTTGAGATGTATTCTATTGCATACAACCTTTGGACACTACCCGGTCGATATATGAATTTGTTTATTAACTAAAGTGTTAGGACCTGACGACAGCCTATCACTTTTTGGCGTCGTTGTCGGGGAACCCTTTTTCTAGTGTTAGTAGGAGATATCTTGAATACCTCTTTTATGGATAGAAATAGTCATTTGGATTCTTTTCTGCATGGTCAGGAAATGAGGCCCCCACAGAAGATTCATACCAAAAACCCCCCCAGTTGACGTACCAACAAGTAGGGAGGAAGGAAACTTAGATCAAAAACTTACTGAGGAAAATAGGGTCAACCTGAGACCTTCCCACACACCCCAAAAAGAGAACATATAATTGCAGAGGAGTATATTGCTTTGCAAACTCTAGAACCTTGCCTAACTGAGTGAATTTCAGAAGAGGATTTCATCCCCTTCAACATCATGGGTGACCGTAGAAATGTTTCCAATAACAACGATAACCCTCCACCACCACCACACACATTCACTTATCCTATTGCTATTGATGCAGATGACGATACAACAATGAAAAATATCTCACCGGCCTTCTTGCCAACCTTCTAGGGTTTGTCTACTGAGGATCCTGATCAATTTCTATTTGAGTTTAAAGTCATGTGTCAAACATATGACAAAGAATGATAATTAGAAACTAAAGCTTTTCCCTTCCACTCTGAAAGACTCGGCTATGCGCTGGTTTATGGGATTAGCTTCTCAGTCGATAACCTCCTGGGATGAAATGGAGTCTATCTTTTTGGAGAAGTACCAAAGTTACTGCAAGTCAACGATAGGAAAGAAGAATTGTTCAAAGTAAGGAAAAATGAGGATGAAAGTTTAGAAGATTACCTAGATAGGTTTATCTTCTTATCTAAGCGCTATGGTGGAGAACCCATAAGTTTTGATATTTTGAAGACCTTATTCCTTAAAGGTCTCAATGATGACACTTAGAGGAGCTTGGATTTAATGGGAAAAGGAGACGTGTCCCAACTAAGACTAGATGATATTATGGAACTGTGTCAGAATTTCTCTCAAACTCGAGGAGGAATCAGGATGACCACTCTCTTTAAAGGTTCCAATGACATCAACAAAATTCGTGAGGAGCTCACCAACTTCAAGACTGACATTCTCGTCTAGTTAAACACTACTTTAGATGACATAAAGGCTAAAACCCGAAATCCTGAAACCTTGTCATTCTATTGCTCCAAGTGCCAAAACAAACATTTGCCAAGAGAATGTCCCTTGGAAAAAGTTGATAAGAATGACATTTGTCAAGTGTGTGAAAAATATACCCCATCGATTAGTGTGAGCTACTGAATTCCATCAAAAGTTTCAAAAAAAGAACAACCCCAGTTGAGTAAGAAGTGAACGTTGTCAACTAAAGAACCGGAGGCAATTTTTCCTATGGCTAGAATTCCAATCCTAACTGGAGATCCCAACCCAATTGGAACAATAGTCAATGGGAAGCACCATGTTCACAAGCACCACCTCCAGTACCCCTTAATTGGGGAACCTATCCTTGAGGACCACCTGAATGGGAAAATCAATCTTTGGGTAACCCTCAGTGGCCTAATTGACATCAACAATAGTGGTACCCTCAAAATCCCATTCCTCAATGGAATCAACCTCAACATCAGTTTTATACTGGCCCTAGGAGAGTGCCTACTCAATAAAAAAATCTTCTACCACCTCCCCAGAACACTCAATAAATTGAACAAGTTAAGCAACCACCACTTCCGGCACAACCAATTCCAAACCCAAAGAACAATTTCCCAAATACTTTGGTATATTCTACTGAATAAGACAATATCACTGGACTTAACGCCATACACTATGGAAATTTTTAGTTGAGGTCTGAAAAAAACTTGCGTAACCGACTATTGAAGAAATCCGAGATGAACTTGTCAAGAAGTCTGCTGAGAAAACCATAGTAACGCCCACATCCGTAGAACAAATCCCAGACACTACGCAACATAAGCCCAACCTGCCATCTTCAGTTGGAGATTTCGACCTACCTCAGGAGGAGGGGGATCAGTCTCCAACTAAACTTCTAAAGGATCTCGTTGCCTAAAGAAAAAATCAAAGCACATTTTTCGGAGTGAATGAAACCAATTCCTGTGAAAGATGCTTCAGAAATGACCTCACCCATTGAAATTGTATTAATACAAGAAATTAAACAATTGCAGATTGAAATCCCTTTGCTACAAGCAATTAAAGAAATTCCTGAGTTAAACTAGCTGATTAAATAGTTGTGTATCAAAACTCTAGGGAGAAAACCAAAATGAATCAACACCATCCACATAAATGGGTACCTAGCTGACTTGTTGGTTGGGATGACCACTGCTCTGAAATATGATGATCTAGGTAGTCCACTTATAACAGTAACAGTTAATGAGGTAGCAATACCTAATGCTTTGGTGGACCTTGGAGAAACCATTACCATGATGACTATTGATGTGATGGAGAAATTGGGGCTTACTGATCTACGCCCAACAACTACAGTTTTACAGATGGAAAATCAATCCATATCTATTCCCAAGGGCATCATTGAAAACGTTCTTGTTAAAGTGGATGGATGGGAATACCCAGTAGATTTTCAGATAATTGAATCCCTTACACCCAAATATAGTTATCCAATAATTTTGGGATGACCATGGTTGGCTACCATTGTAGCCAAAATTGACTGTAGAGAGGGAGGAATGACCATCTCACATGGAACTAATAGCAATTTTTTTTTTATCCTCTTGCCAAGCTTGTCGAACACAATAAAGAATGGGTTGATGAACTAGAAAGCCCCAATGGACTGGAAAATTTGGCTTCACTGGCCATGGTAGTTATCAAACAACATGGTGAAGAATTAAAGGATGAATTGGAGAATGACATGGAAAGTCTTACCATGGATTCAGGTAGTGAAGAGATGACAGACGTAGAAGAAATCCTAGGACACCCAATCAACATAGGTCATGTAGAATTTGATGGTGCTAGTTTCATTGGATTACCTTGTCCTTTGATGAAGTTAGTTCCAAAAAATCATCATTTCTTTGTAGATGTTGTCCGACTTCATAAAATAGTACCACACAGTTGTCCTCTTAACACCTTGATAAGGCCCATGTACACTATCACATCCAACCATCTAGGAGTCAAAACTATTATGTTGCTACCAAGAAAAACTTTGAACATCAACAATTGGTTGACTGAGACGGAAGAACATAGATTGTTTGATACCTTGGTGAATAGATCTAAAGCATTTGTTTGGGACTATATAGATATGAGAGGAATACACCCTAGTGTGTGTACACATTATATCTATATTGAGGATGTTCGACCTGTTTACCAACCATAATCGAGACTCAATCCCCCTCGTAAAGACATCATTAAAAATGAGATTGAGAAACTCTTACAGGTAGGATTTATCTACCCAATTTCTAACAGCAAGTGGGTGTCACCCTTTGTTGTAGTTTCAAATAAGAATGGGAAGTGGAGAGTGTGTGTCGACTATAGAGAGCTTAACGAAGCAACACACAGAGATTATTTCCCTTTGCCATTTGTAGACCAAGTGTTGGATAACTTGATCGGGAGGAAATATTTTTCATTTTTGGATGGATTTAGTGGATACAACCAGATACAGGTAGCAACAAAAGACTAGGATAAGACTACCTTTACCTGCCCTTGGGGGACATTTGCATATCGAGTTCTTCCCTTTGGGCTATGTAACACTCCTGCAGCCTTTCAAAGGGCCATCCTGGCTATATTTGCTGAGTTGGTAAATGAGTGTGTGGAAGTTTATATGGACGACTTCACTGTATATGGTTCAACTTTTGATGAAGCCCTCACAAATCTAGCCAAGGTGTTAAAAAAGTGTGAGGATCATTGTTTGTCCCTAAGTCACGAGAAATGTTTGATCATGGTGGAACAAGGAATAGTGTTGGGACATCATATTTTAGTCGAAGGGATTAAGGTTGATCCTAAGAAAATTGAAGTCATACAACAACTCGAGATCCCAAAAACTTAGATTGATGTCAAGAGTTTCTTAGGGCATGCTAGATACTACCGAAGATTCATAGAAAACTTCAGTAAAATCACAGCCCCTATGTTTTCTCTCCTTCAAAAGAATGTAGACTTCATTTAGACGCCTAAGTGTCAGTCTTCATTTGAAATTATCAAGGAGAAACTCATCTCTGCCCTTGTCCTTCGAGGACCCAATTGGAGCCTTCTGTTCCATATTTATGCTGACGCATCCGATGATGCCATTGGAGTGGTTCTAGGGCAAGAAGATGAGAATGGGGGAAAATATGCTATATACTTCATCATCAAGAATTTGACGCCAATAGAAAAGAATTATACCGCATCAGAGAAAGAATTATTGGCTATAGTTCATGCAATCAAGAAATTTTGACATTATGTCATGGGCTATAAAGTTACAGTGCATACAAATCACTCAACCATTAAGTACCTCATAAACAAACTAATGGTAAATGCAAGGATAATTAGGTGGTTACTTCTCCTCCAGGAATTCAATGTCACAATTGTTGACAAACTAGGGAAGTCCAATGTAGTCACATATTTTTTTATCCTCGATTAAACATGATGGGGATTGTGCTCCGGTACAAGACTAGTTTCTAGATGAAAATTTGTTTACCATCTCCACTAAAACCCATTGGTTTTCTGATATTGCAAATTATTTGGCCACCATAGAAGTACCACCTCACTTTTCATCAAAACAGAAGAAATGCCTCGTTAGAGAGAGTGCCCCTTTCAAATAGATTAATGGAATCTTGTTTCGATGTGGACCCGATATGGTTTTACGATGGTGTGTTCAAGAAGACAAGACCTATAGTATCCTTAGAGCCTATCATGATGACCCTTCAAGAGGGCATTATTCTGCTAAAAGGATAGCTCACAAGATTTTGGGAGCGAGATACTACTGGCCTTCAATGCACAAGGACATCAAGAAATACGTTCGCCGATGTGATGAATGCCAAAGGGTAGGAAGATCAACAACCTCTAACGAAATGCCCCTGCAGCCTCAGGTAGTCCTTGAACCATACGAAAAATGGGGACTGGATTTTATTGGCCCAATAGACCCTCCTTCACAAGAAAAAGAGTATATCATGGTTTGTATTGATTACCTGACTAATTGGGCAGAAGTGAAAGCCCTACGTATTGCTAGGGAGGAACAGGTAGCTGATTTCCTCTACAACATAATTTTCCTCAAATTTGAAGCTCCGAGGACAATTGTCACAGACTAGGCCCCCCAGTTTATGTCTAAAGTTTTGTTGGCATTCACAAATCATTTCCAAGTAAGCCACAAGAAGTCCTCACCCTACCACCTGCAGGAAAATAGACAAGTTGAGGTCACTAATAGGGAGTTGGAAAACATTTTAACAAAAATATTTTCTTTGGGAAGGAAATACTGGGCTAGGAAACTACCGGAAGTTGTCTGGGCCTACAACACAACTTGGAAATAAACTACTGGCTATAGTCCCTATGAGTTAGTCTTTGGGAAGAAGCCCCTCTTACCCATTAAATTTGAACTCCAAACCCTTAGAACAACCATGGATTTGGGCATGGATCTTAAACGAGCCCAAATTGAGAGAGTTTTACAGCTTAGCGAAATAGACGAACTTCATTTGGACGTTGTCCATCAAACTGAACTGGTCCAACAACAATGTAAGGTCTGGCATGATAAGTGTTGATGTGCCAAATTGACTCACAACATGCAGGTAAGATAAAAGTGAAAGTATCTCACCTCTCCTGAAAAATACAATAAGTAATCAAACTAATCACCTCCCAAGGTCTTTGATGTTGGTTCACAATGTTGTCATTTCACAAAGTGGTCAATATGGCTGTAATGTTCAAGGGGCCTGCTGGTTTTGAGCTTCTGGATTGTTGCAAGATCAAACATCTATTTAAACTTACTTTAACCAGGGGTTTTAAAGAAATAGAAAAAGATAGATTAAGGCTTTTAAACTGAAAAGAATGTTGATTCATTCAACTAATCAGACTTGTTTCCTTCCAAGGAATTCTCAAACTAGAACTGCAGAATAAAATTAACCTGTAATTGATACAAAGTTTCATTCATTCATAGTATAAACTTTAACAGTAGATTGCAAATCATCATTCAAACAAAACATAAGATAAAATTTCATTCCTTGAAAGCTTTTCAAATAAAAATGATTAACCCAAAATGAATACCATTCTAGAGCATAATATAAAGAAGGTTAAATCTGGTTGCCCCTACTGTTAATGAAACATATAATCAACATTTACAAATCTGGCAAGATCACCAGTGTACAAAAAACCATGTCTCCAAATTATCTCCATTTATGCTAAAAAAATTTGGAAAATACATCACCTCTTCCTCCTGCTGAACTTCTTAACAAAAGATAAATAGCAAGAATCATGCAAGATAGATCAACACAATGAATTCACCAAGAACACAATGTATTCAGTTGTATCAAATCCCAAAGATAGCAACAATTTGAGTCTTTTGTATTACAACGACTGCTCAGAAAGAAAATAACTTCCAACTCCTACTCTACTTCTGCTCTACTACTAAAATCGTTCTAATATCTAATCTATAACTTTCTAACAACCTTCTAATCCTAACAACAGATTCAATCTCTTCAGCCGCTCCAAAAATATCTCTCCTTTAAAAAGAGGCGAAAATGCCATATTTAACAAAATGCATCAGATGTGTCGGCGTAGTGTAGGGTTTACAAAATAAGTTAGTTATAGAACACGTCGGCCCTAGAAGAGTTTGAAACAAAGTCAACATGCATTAAATGCAAGGGCACCAACCAGACGAGCCAAGATTTGCCACATAACTCGAACCAAAATGCGCGAAGAAGAGGCAAAGCGAAACGATGAGGAAGCACGACCTTCGATGCAAATTTGCATTAAATGCTTCCCCCACGTCGCCCATGCCTTGCTCTATTCGAGCCCTCATCATCAAGAATGTCCTCTGCAAGCTGTCCATAAGTGGCATAGGCGAAACCCTATTTTTCCATTCAATAGCATTAATATCATTCTTCAGATCTATCCCACTATATTGTTCCAGTCTCTCTCGTTGCAGGGTGTTCATATTCGGATCTGAAACCTCGAACCAGACTGACGTCATCCTACCCTCAAGAATCCTACTCTTTTCATCCAGCTTCATTCCTTCTTTTCTGCTTCGGAGATGGAGGATCCCTCTGTGTCCCTCTTAGTGTTTCCAGTCGTTGCCTTGCCAGACTCAACCTGCATTCATCAAACACCAATGTGAGAATCCAAATGTTGACAACATTTTCATCCAAGTGTTAGCTCAAAATCATGATAAAAACCATTAAATTAGCCATTAAGCATCAACACTGGATCATCAAAATGAACACAAGCAACTTACAACAGTGAAATTTACCTAATTAAAGCAAGGAAACATAAGAATTTATCACTAGAATCATCCATTTCACCCAATTTCCTCGTTCCAAAGTGCCTCCCAGAAAATCCAGAAAAATATAGACGGATCGGAATTCTGCGAAAATGACAACACAACACGAATTCCGAGAAAACAAAGGGGAGAAGGAGAAATCGGGAAAATCCGACCGGATCAAAATTCTGCGAAGAGCTCAAAACTCCAAACTTCAAAAAACTGGAGGGAATCAGGAAAATGAAGGAATCCGGGAAAATCCGACCAGGTAGGAAAATCCCGAACCTGGTAGAAACCCTGAACACCGGCCACGACTTTACTCAAATCAACCGAAGGTCACAAATTTGAGGACCCTAGGCACATAAATTACTTAACGTGAGCCTCCTATAGATCTTCTTTGAATCCTAGGCTCAATCGAAAGCAAAACAAGACAAGATGGCGATGCCCTAGGCATGAAACTCTAGATTTTAACTATGAACGCACAAGGTAAGCCATGAAATTCCCAAACACACAGGAATTCAAACTCCAAGAAAGACCATAACGTTTTAAAGCATAACAAGATTGAACGTCTCAACTCAGGAGAACACAAATGATGACGCAAACTGGCAAAAAAAACTCGAAAAACAACCAAGTTGAGAAACCCGACAGCCAAACGAAAATTCAGAAAATCTGGCCCAAGCGGAATTCCGCGAAGGCCAAAAATTCCTGAATCGTAGTGTAAAACAAGCCAGTTCAGATTCTGAACAGAATCTGGGAAAATCTGGACAGGGCAAAAAATCCTGACCCTGCTCGAAAACTTGAATGACAGCAAGAAACCAAGTTCGAAAGAAGTTCAGGAAAATCCAAACAGACAGGAAAATCCCGAACCAGGGTAAAAACCCGAACTTTTCCCAAAACATAAGATTTTCAATATTTAACTTGGGAAAAAAACACTTGGGCAAGCAAGATAAACATACGAAGCACATGCCAAGGTAAAACAAAACCTCAAAATCGAAGGGGGGAAAACACAAAAGAGTGAAAGCAAAAGAGGGTCCCATTTTAATCAAATTTAAAATGGGGTGGTTATGCAAGGCATAACAATTGGCGACTTGGCTGGGGAAATGGTTTAACTATTTTCAGGAAACTGAGGGATTTAGTTACCTAGAACTCCTGGTTTATGGACATCACAATTCCAGTTAGGTCAGTCTTAGCAAATAAGGTGGAGCTAGAATCTCAAATGTAAATCGAAACTGGCTACCCTTGAATCTATGTGTGTGCTTGATGGTGCATCACCCTTTTACAAAGTTTCCTCATATTTTGAACAATTGTGCACAAGATTTGACCTACATGAGTTGATTCCCTTTAGCTGTTGTGCAATGATATCCTGGGCATTGCTCCACTGCCAGTCAAGCGTCCATAGCTCCGACAGAGATACCTCTAGTTTTCTCACATCATTGCTCTACTGCCAGTCAAGCGTCCATAGCCCCGGTAGAGATACTGAAATCACCCATTCAGTATTGAGTTTTCTTTTCTTAGATAGTTCTCTTTTCTCTTTTTTTTTTAAAAGTTCCCTCATTCAATTCCTTCTCAATATGTCAGATGTCCAACATCTGTATTGGGTTGAAAACTACCATGGATCTCATAACAACATCTGGGGAATCAGATTTTTCACTCAAATCTCGCAACACCATCGTCCTAAGACAAATATACCATTATAAAAGGAGATGTTTCTGATGATTTGTGATAGATTCAATCGTAGTTAGTGAAGATTGCTTACTTTATACCTTGTTCTCAATGACCTTCCACAACTCTTATTGATAATGGACATAAAACAATGAATTTAGGACAAAATCATCCAATCAAAAAACTTGAAAATATCTAAACCAACTTATCTCCTAGTAACCAAAGTATACTTTAGATAACAACCCCCTTTACTTAACTGGATAAAATGAAGGGGGCCACAAAAGAAACAAAGGAACAAAAAGCAAAAAGAAAATAAAAGGAAAAGACAAAACCAACGGAACAACAAACTACTTACATAATTACAACCCAACAAAATATCAGACCCGCTTACGACCCAAAATAATGTTTGAGAAACTGTCCGTTTACAGGCAATGGAACAGGTTCTCCTATTAAACTACTCAACCGAAAAGCATTTTCTCCTAGGATTTCAACAATTTGATAGGGACCCAACCAGAGCTTATCAAACTTCTGGTGGTCACCCTTCTTTTCATTGGCTTTATTCCACAGTAAGACAAGGTCTGATATCCTGAAAGCCTTGAATTTGGCTCTTTTGTCAAACCAACGTTTGACAACAGCCTGGTGCCTAAAGAATTGCTGCAAAGCAGCATCTCTCTGCTCTTCTAATTTCAGCAAACCAACTAACCTTACTTCAATCCTATCATCACTAGAGTAAAATTCCTACATAGATTTCAGGACAGGTATTTGCAAGTGAATAGGGAACACAGGTTCTTGGCCATACACTAGCTTAAACGGTGAAGTTTTCAACGCAACCTTGATCCTAGTCCTATCTGCCCATAACACAAATCTTAACTGGGTGTGCCAGTCTCTAGGATTGTTCTCTAATAGTTTTTTGATTACCCCTAGGAGATTCTTATTAGTTGATTCTGCAACCCCATTTCCTTGCAGATAATAGTGTGAAGAATACTTTAAAACAATCTTATGATCATAAGCCCATGAAATGAACTTGGCAGAAGAAAAGGCATGGCCATTGTCACATACCAGTGCAAAGGGTACTCCA
The DNA here is from genome assembly GCA_007258455.2 of Sequoia sempervirens. Taxonomy (NCBI): domain Eukaryota; kingdom Viridiplantae; phylum Streptophyta; class Pinopsida; order Cupressales; family Cupressaceae; genus Sequoia; species Sequoia sempervirens. The sequence goes on along the minus strand of VDFB02119346.1, from coordinate 20,746 downwards.
AACCTAGTTGTGATGCATTCAGTGAGGAACTTGATTACTACCTCTGTTGTGATATTCTTGCAAGGTATAGCTTTTGTCCATCTCGTGCAGTAATTTGTGGCAGTCAAAAGAATTTATGTCCTGCAGAAGAATTTGGGTTAATTACCCCAATAAAATCAAGTGCCCATTGGGTAAATGACCTTACCTCGTAAACAGGCTGCAATGGCATGGCTGGATGACGCTCTCTTGATGCAGAAATTTGACATATGTGACATGTCCTTACATGTTGGTGAGTGTCCTTAAACACACATGACCAATAATAACCAGATCTAAGGACTGATGTGCTAAAGAATCCGCAAAACCATGACCCGTGCCATGTTTCCCATGAGATTCAGCAATTGTGTGCTTAGCTTCTTGTTGATTAAGGAATCGTAGATAAACCCCCTCAAAATTATTTTTGTATAACAATCCTCCTTTGAGCATATAATGGGAGATTTTCATTCTCAGTGCTCTCCTTTGAGTTGTATTCATTCCCTCTGGGCACCGATTATTGAGCATGAAATAAATAATATCAGCATACCAATGGTCATTAGAAAAGGACTGTGTTGTGTATTGCTGACAAATAATGTTCTTACTAGCATTCTCCATTATTTTAGACAGGCCTTGACCTCGAACAAGTTTCATAGGGTGAATCTCCATATCGAACTCCTGCAAAATAGCCATCCATTTCCCCCTTCGCTCCCCCAACTCGCTTTGCATAAGTAGAGACTTCACAACAGCATCAGGAACCACAACAATGATCTGACTTCGAAGGATATAATACTTGAACTTCTTGAAAGCTCTAACCAACGCAAAAGATTGTTTCTCAAGAGGTGGGTACTTGACTTCAACATTCTTAAACGAAGAGCTCATGAAAGCAATTGGCCTTTCATCCCCCTCCTCTCTTCGTTGTGTCAGGACAACTGCACATGAGTGTTCAGAAGCAAAAGAATAAATATAAAATGGCTTCAAGTAGTCAAGACTGGTGAGGATTGGCACCTCCGAAATGGATTGCTTAACCTGAGAAAAAGCAGCCTTTTGTTGGTATGTGGCGACTGAAAAATCCAATTTTGTAGAACCCTAAAATCTGGAAGCTTCTAAGCTTGGTAAAAAGGGGGTTCAGATGGGTATTTTCAGTATGATGAAAAACACGATTATTCGCAAGATTGTAATAAGTTTTTACTAGATAATAAAAGTATTGGATGGTTGCGGTTTGGTGGATGTAGCCCAGATTGGGTGAACCACGTTAAATTCTCTATGTTAAGATTTATTCTATGTGTGTTTTAGTTTCTTTGTTTTGTTTATTAAATCTGCATTTAATTGTTAGATATCTGCCATCTCTAACCCTAACAAGTGGTATCAGAGCGAGTTGTGTTCGATTATCGTCTGTAGGAAGGACTCACGGCTGAGTGGGAGTCTCACGGTTGAGTGGGAGCAATGGCAGACGAGGGTAAGAAGGTTGAGAAGTTTAATGGGCAGAACTATCAGTTATGGAAGATGCAGATGGAGGACTATCTCTATCAAAAGGATTTATGGCGGCCATTGGAAGGGAAAGCCAAGAAACCTGCAGCAATGTCAGATGAGGACTGTGAGATCTTGGATAGAAAGGCTCTTGGCAATATTCGTTTGTGCCTAGCACAAACAGTGGCGTTCAATATTACAAAAGCAAAGACAACTCAAGAGTTGATGGAAACCCTAGAAAAGTTATATGAAAAGCCTTCCGCTTCGAATAAGGTATTTCTTATGAAGCGTTTATTTAATATGAAAATGGTAGAAGGTGGGTCAGTTACTGATCATTTAAATGAGTTTAATACTGTCACCAGTCAATTAACT
>VDFB02119346.1:0-15735 GCA_007258455.2 Sequoia sempervirens | reverse complement strand
AAAAGGGGGTTCGGATGGGTATTTTCAGTATGATGAAAAACACGATTATTCGCAAGATTGTAATAAGTTTTTACTGGATAATAAAAGTATTGGATGGCTGCGGTTTGGTGCATGTAGCCCAGATTGGGTGAACCACGTTAAATTCTCTATGTTAAGATTTATTCTGTGTGTTTTAGTTTCTCTGTTTTGTTTATTAAATTTGCATTTAATTGTTAGATATCTGCCATCTCTAACCCTAACACCTTTGCCTCATTACTCCATTCTATTCTAGCATCTTTCTTCATCATTTCGTTCAAAGGTTTAACAATTTCTACAAAACCTGTGATAAACTTCCTCACAAAGTTGATCTTTCCAAAGAAAGATCTCATCTCCTTCTTACTTCTTGGCATGGTTAACTTTAGAATAGACTCAACTCAGTCTGGATCTATCGATATCCCTCTTTCCGAGATTGTGTCCCAAAATTTTTCCTTCAGAAACCTTGAACACACACTTTTTAGGATTCAGAGAAACACCATATTGGATACATCTTTCAAGAACTTTAGCCAAGTCTACAGCATGGTTTAGTCTATCTTTAGAGAATACCGTCAGGTCATCCATATAAATGATGATGCACTTACCAATCAAATCTTTGAACGCTACATCCATTGCACGCTGAAAGGTTGCTCCGGCATTTATCAAACCAAATGGCATCCTCCTTGATTCTGTCTTCATAATTAGTAGTGAAGGCTGTCTTCATTTTGTCTTCATAATTAACAATCACTTGATTGCACCCAGAATAACCATCCAGGAATGACATCATCTGAGACCCATTGAAATTTTGCAAGACTTCGTCCAAAGAAGGGAGTGAGTAGTTGTCTTTTTTGAAAGCTCTATTTAGATTCCTGAAATCTACACATAGCCTGATCTCCCCATTCTTTTTACGAACTGGGACCAAGTTAGCCACCCATGTTGAATGTCGCACAGGGAAGATTATTCTTGTAGAAAGCAATTTCTAAACTTCCTTAAAGATCAGTGGTTCAATCAGGGCATTGACAGGACGTTGTTTCTACTGAAATGGTCTGGCTTCAGGCTTCAAAGGAATAGTATGAGTTATCACAGAGGTATCAAATGTTTTTAGATCTTCATACCCCTAAACTATTGCAGCAATATATTTCTTCAGTTCCCTCAATATATCTTCTCTAATTGCTTCAGGGCAGGCTTTTCCTATGTAAACATTCCTTTCAGTGCCAGAGCCAGCCAAGTTAACAGTCTCATATTCACCCCCTTTGTCTTCGGTTGATACCTTGTCTCGAGCCCTTGGATCTAAATCAAAAATTCTTTCTAAGGCCACCATTCCCTTGGGAATGCTATTAATTTTTAAGTTGAGGAAACCTTTTGTATCGCAGTCTTTGGGGTTCCAATCTCCTTGATCCCTGTCGAACTCATCGATGATTTTTCCTTCAAAAACATCTGAGCTTGCTAAGAAAGCAAGGATATGTTGATCATCGTCGAAGACTTGAAAATTCCTGACATTATCAGGGACAACCGGGGTGGATATCAATTCTAATGAGAATCTCTTGAGCTTGGAGTCTTGCATGGGCTCCAGGGTACTTGCAGCAACAACTAATGAATCAACTATTTGATTCTCCTCCCTAGGGATTAAACTAATCCCAAAAGCATCAAAGTCTTCAATCAGGTTCCACACCCGATTTCTATAAGCTGCTAGCCTTTTATTGTGACATGTGTATTGGCTGCGTACTTGCTTGATAATCACTTCTGAATCTCCTTTGACCATCAAGACAGTAACTTTCTTCTGATGTGTGAACATCAGTCCTCGAGCTAATGCTTCATATTCTGCTATATTGTTAGTGCATCCAAACTGCAACCTGTAAGAAGAAAAAAATGTTTTCCCTTTCGGGCTGGTTAACTCAATTCCAACACCACACCCTGTTTTAGATTTGGATCCATCAAATGTGAGGGTCCATAGTTGATTATGAACTGGGGTTGATCTCTTTGAGCTTGTTGTGGGTGCTTGGATAAGATGAACCATAGGTGGGACCACTTGATATGTTGCATCAAATATTGGGAATGGGTGTTCAATAGGTTTATCAGGTGCAATATCCAATTCCTGCTTAAATATATAATGTAATCCTAGGATATCTTTCTGACAGTTATCTACATCTTTGATCAACCCCTTGGGTTTTGGTATACTTGTGAGTGCAGGGATATCAAATAAACCCTGGGGTTGTTCCACATAACTATGTTGATCTGGTATCATGATCGAGGTAAGTTCTGTTTGAGGAGGGACTTCCTCTGGAGGTATATTATCCTTGGTTAACCTTATTGCATCTTTGGCTTCAAATGAGAAGTGATCTGAAACGGTCTGAAGGTGACTTGGGCTAGTTTCTTCAATTTGAAAAACATGATTTAGAACACTGATGCAGGGTTGGCAGGTCAATTTCGAATGATTTTGGTAGTGCACCTTGCACCAATTTGGGAGTAGAAGACTCCACAAATCGATATCTTCCCCCAAGACTAGCTGATCCTGTTGCAGCTTCCTGATCAATATATTTTGGTTTACACTAATCATGGGATCAGGGAATTATTTTATTGACGAATCATTAGAATCGAGAACCGAAAGAGTCAGAATTTCCTCTCTTTTATAAACCCCTATCTCGGTTTCAAAATAAGCTACCTTGTTGGGACAGTCATACTCAGTGATGATATGTTTGAGGTGAGGTTCACTCTCAATCATAATCTGTGTAGGCATTCCCCCCCATGGTAGCCACATATGTGAAAAGTCGAGGGAGAGATATCCCCCTATACTCTTCATTAGATCTTTGCTCAAAAGCATATCGTAAGTCTCAGGAATGTCTGCTACCTGAATATCCATATTGGTTTGAATCCTAGGGTTAGACCCTACTTGCACATGTATATTTTTCAATTCTCCAACTACATTAACCTCTGTTTTATCAAGTTAGATGACCTTGTTTGTTTGGACAGGATTCAATCCCAATTTCTTGCATACAGAAAATGGCATAACATTGCCAGAAGCCCCTTAATGTAGCAGACAATTGTGTAGATTCTTCCCACAGATTCTCAAACTTAAAAGAAATGGTGGGGTACCTACCTTGCTTCTAAACAAAGTTGAGTTCATGTCTGCAATGGGTGCCACCTTGGTTTTCCCTTTTGATTTATCAACTTCTTCCAAAGCTTTCAGCACTATATCTCGTTGGGAAGGGCACCATTTTAGGATGTCAAAGTATGATAAAGAGGTTTTTATGTTTCTGCATCTCAGAAACAATATCAAATCATGTGTTATAACTTGCATTATATTTGAAAACACTAGATGAATTACCTTTGCTAGGGAAGTCAGATGAACCCTTCGGTGGGGGAGGGTTGTTATCAACACCCTGATCTAGAGGCACCATGTGGTTAGGTGGTGCTGATGTAGTGAACAGACCCTTATTCTGGTTTCTTAGGAAGTGTCCTCCCTTTTTCTGAAAGGCTTGGGCATCATACACATCTTCCTCTGGTTCATTCTCACTCTGCATTGGGAATGAAGGTTCTTCTTCAAAGAGGTCATAAGCCATTGCTGTATCCACTGAGCCACCTCCTTTATTTGAATTCCCTTGGAAGGTTTGGGCATCTTCCTGTGCCATCTTCACAACCTTCTCCATTTCAGGACAGTTCACCTCAGAATGAGTTGCAGTATCATGTAGCCTGCACCAGTTAGTCATAAAATTGAGGTCAGCCACATTTGCAGTATGTGGCCTGTCCTCATTAGCTTGGTAATTGTGAGAAACCCCACCATTATTTGGCCCTGTGTTCCATTGTATGTTGTTATTAGGCCTCTGGTTATATTCTCTATTCTGATTTTGATAGCCTTGGTTAGGGAAGTTTTGGCCTTGATAATTCCTCTGGTTGTGATTGTTGTTGTTCTAATAATTACCTTGATTATTATTAGTCTGATTAGGGTAATTACCTTGGTTCTGAGAGGGGTTCAGTCTAAGCTGGGCCATGTCATTTTTGACTTGAGACAAAGTTTTCTTTAGGGTCTCCACCTCATTTGTGAGTTGAACTGTCCTTTCACTCTCAGCATTCTTAGCAACAGGTGGCTGACCGATAGGATTTGGTATTCCAGCTTGATTATGATGACCATGTGGACTGTGATGAGCCTGTGATTGTTGAGAGAAATCAGGAGCTCCATTGGCAAAGAATGGAACAGGATATTGAGTGTGCAACTCAGACATAGGTCCATAATGGGAAGGAGACATCCCTGTGATAGTATTGAATAAAGGGGTCTAATTAAGCATCTGATACCCCATAGAAGGAAAACCTCCTCCCAAGTTCCCTTGTTGAGAGCTAGTTTGTTGTTGCAACTTGATGGCTAGATGATAAACTTTAGACAAAAAATCAATGTTTGTCGGTTGATAAGTACTTTGTAGGAACAAGCCAAGAAAAGGGTCTATAACTCTAAAATATGCCTGAATGGCACTATTCTTAGCAACTAGATAGGGATCCTGCAATCTTCTATACATTCTTTGAAACCTTGTATTAAACAGGGGCAATGATTCACATGGCTCCTTCCTAATGGTAGCAAACTAATGGAACAAAATGGTTGGATCCACATAAACTCTGAACTGATTGATGAAAGCATTCTCCATATGTGTCTAGCTCAGAATAAAACCTTGTGGAAGATTTAGGTACCAGTTGTACACCATATCCCCTAAGGAATAAGGGAAAAACCTACAAACCACATCATGGTGAGCTATCTAGGCTCTAGTACAAGCGTCCTTAAAAGCTTGTATGTGCTCTTCAACACTCCTTGATTCACTATGAATGTATTTGGGACAAAATCTCTCAGGATTTTTAGGCATATCATGAAAGCCTCTAGGAATAGTCCCTAATGGAGAGGGATTATTCACAAAAAAATCCATTGGTGGCAGTGGTGGAGGTTGAGCCAGCTGTTGGATGGGCTGAACTAGTTGTAATGGAAATTGAGGTGGATTTGGTAGTGGCTTCATGGGTATCCACTAGGGTATTGGTGAAAAGCCTGGTGGAGTGAGTGGAGCTGACAAGGGTGGTAGAATGGTTGCCCCAGTTATGTGAATCTTGTGCCTCGTTGGGGTTTTGAGTTTTACCAAATGTGGTGGGTTTTCAGTTGATCAAAGAACTCTATGGGAACTCTCTGGTGAGAAAGACCCAATGTTATCCAGTTTTCTCTTTTGGCCCTCCTTCTAGCACCAGAACTATTGATGTGCCAAATTAACCCACAACATGCAGGTAAGATAAAAGTGAAAGTATCTCACTTCTCCTGAAAAATACAATCAGTAATCAAACTAATCACCTCCCAAGGTCTTTGATGTTGGTTCACAACGTTGCTATTTCACAAAGTGGTCAATATGGCTGTAATGTTCAAGGGGCCTGTTGGTTTTGAGCTTCTGGATTGTTGCAAGATCAAACATCTATTTAAACTTACTTTAACCAGGGGTTTTAAAGAAATAGAAAAAGATAGATTAAGGCTTTTAAAAAGAAAAGAATGTTGATTCATTCAACTAATCAGACTTGTTTCCTTCCAAGGAATTCTTAAACTAGAACTACAAAATAACATTAACCTGTAATTGATACAAAGTTTCATTCATTCACAATATAAAATTTAACAATAGATTGCAAATTATCATTCAAACAAAACATAAGATAAAATTTCATTCCTTGAAAGCTTTTCAAATAAAAATGATTAACCCAAAATGAATACCATTCTAGAGCATAATATAAAGAAGGTTAAATATGGCTGCTCCTACTATTAATGAAATAGATAAGTAGCATTTACAAATCTGGCAAGATCACCAGTGTACAAAAAACCATGTCTCCAAATTATCTCCATTTATGCTAAGAAAATTTGGAAAATACATCACCTCTTCCTCCCGCTGAACTTCTTAACAAAAGATAAATAAAAAGAATCATGCAAGATAGATCAACACAATGTATTCAGTTGTATCAAATCCCAAAGATAGCAACAATTTGAGTCTTTTGTATTACAACGACTGCTCAGAAAGAAAATAACTTCTAACTCCTACTCTACTTCTGCTCTACTGCTAAATTCATTCTAATATCCAATCTATAACTTTCTAACAACCTTCTAATCCTAACAAAAGATTCAATCTCTTCTGCCGCTCCAAAAAGATCTCTCCTTTAAAAAGAGGTGAAAACGCCATATTTAATGAAATGTGTCAGATGTGTCAGTGCAGTTTAGGGTTTACAAAATAAGTCAGTTATAGAACATGTCGGCCCTAGAAGAGTTTGAAACAAAGTCAACACGCATTAAATGCAAGGGCATTGACCAGACGAGCCAGGATATGCCACATAACTCAAACCAAAATGTGTGAAGAAGAGGCAAAGCGAAACAATGAGGAAGCACGACCTTCGATGCAACTTTGCATTAAATGCTTCCCCCACGTCACCCATGCCTTGCTCTATTCGAGCCCTTGTCATCAAGAATGTCCTCTACAAGCTGTCCACAAGTGGCATAGGCAAAACCCTAGTTTTCCATTCAATAGCATTAATATCATTCTTCAGATCTGTCCCACTGTATTGTTCCAGTCTCTCTCGTTGCAGGGTGTTCATAGTTGGATCTGAAACCTCGAACCAGACTGACATCATATTGCCCTCAAGAATCCTACTCTTTTCGTACAGCTTCATTCCTTCTTTTCTGCTTCAGAGATGGAGGATCCCTCTGTGTCCCTCTTAGCCTTTCCAGTCGCTGCCTTACCAGACTCAACCTGCATTCATCAAACACCAATGTGAGAATCCAAATGTTGACAACATTTTCATCCAAGTGTTAGCTCAAAATCATGATAAAAACCATTAAATTAGCCATTAAGTATCAACACTGGATCATCAAAATGAACACAAGTAGCTTACAATAGTGAAATTTACCAAATTAAAGCAAGGAAACATAAGAATTTATCACTAGAATCATCCATTTCACCCAATTTCCTCATTCTAGAGCGCCTCCCAGAAAATCCAGAAAAATTTGGATGGATCAGAATTCCGCGAAAATGACAACACAACATGAATTTCGGGAAAAAAAAGGGGAGAAGGAGAAATAGGGAAAATCATACCGGACCAGAATTCCACGAAGAGCTCAAAACTTAGAACTTCAGAAAACTAGAGGGAATTGGGCAAATGAAGGAATCCAGGAAAATCCGACCAAGTAGGAAAATCCTGAACCTGGCAGAAAACTTGAACACCGGCCACGACTTTACTCAAATCGACCAAAGGTCACAAATTTGAGGACTCTGGGCACGAAAATCACTTAACGTGAGCCTCCTACAGATCTTCTTTGAATCCTAGGCTCAATCAAAAGAAAAACAAGACAAGATGGCGACGCCCTAGGCATGAAACTCTAGATTGTAACTATGAACGCACAAGGTAAGCCATGAAATTCCCAAACACAGGAATTCAAACTCCAAGCAAGACCATAATGTTTTAAAGCATAACAAGATTTAACGTCTCAACTCAGGAGAATGCAAATGATCATGCAAACTGGCAAAAAAAACTCGAAAAACAACCAAGTTCGGAAACCCGACAGCGAGACGAAAATTCAGAAAATTTGACCCAGGTCGAATTCCGCGAAGGCCAAAAATTCCTGAATCGCAGTGTAAAACAGGCCAGGCTGGATTTTGAACACAATCTAGGAAAATCTGGACGGGGCGGAAAATCCTGACCCTGCTCGAGAACCCAAATGGCAGCAAGAAACCGAAGTTCGAAGGAAGTTTAGGAAAATCTAAATGGACAGGAAAATCCTAAACCAGGGTAGAAACCCGAACTTCGCCCAAAACATAAGATTTTCAATATTTAATTTGGGAAAAAAACACTTGGGCAAGCAAGATAAACATACGAAGCACATGCCAAGGTAAAACAAAACCTCAAAATCGAAGGGGGCAAAACAAAAAAGAGCGAAAGCAAAAGAGGGTCCAATGGAATTTTTTGTGAATAATCCCTCTCCATTAGGGACTATTCCTGGAAGCTTTCAGGATATACCTAAAATTCCTGAGAGATTCTATCCCAAATACATTCATGGCGAATCAAGGAGTGCTGAAGAGCACATACAAGCTTTTAAGGACACTTGTACCAGAGCCCAGATAGCTCACCATGATGTGGTTTGTAGGTTGTTCCCTTATTCCTTAGGGGATATGGCATACAATTGGTACCTAAATCTTCCACAAGGTTCTATTATGAGTTGGACAGATCTGGAGAATGCTTTCATCAATCAGTTCAGAGTTTATGTGGATCCAGCCATTTTGTTCCATCAGTTTGCTACCATTAGGAAGGAGCCATGTGAATCATTGCCCCTATTTAATACAAGGTTTCAAAGAATTTATAGGAGATTGCAGGATCCCTATCTAGTTACTGAGAATAGTGCCATTCAGGCATATTTTAGAGTTATAGACCCTTTTCTTGGCTTGTTCCTACAAAGTACTTATCAACCGACAAACATTGACTTTTTGTCTAAAGTTTATCATCTAGCCATCAAGTTGCAACAACAAACTAGCTCTCAACAAGGGAACTTGGGAGGAGGTTTTCCTTCTATGGGGTATCAGATGCTTAATCAGATCCCTTTATTCAATACTATCACAGGGATGTCTCCTTCCCATTATGGACCTATGTCTGAGTTGCACACTCAATATCCTGTTCCATTCTTTGCCAATGGAGCTCCTGATTTCTCTCAACAATCACAGGCTCATCACAGTCCACATGGTCATCATAATCAAGCTGGAATACCAAATCCTATCGGTCAGCCACCTGTTGCTAAGAATGCTGAGAGTGAAAGGACAGTTCAACTCACAAACGAGGTGGAGACCCTAAAGAAAACTTTGTCTCAAGTCACAAATGACATGGCTCAGCTTAGACTGAACCCCTCTTAGAACCAAGGTAATTATGCTAATCAAGGTAATTACCCTAATCAGAATAATAATAATCAGGGTAATTATTAGAACAACAAAAATCACAACCAGAGTGAGAATGAACCAGAGGAAGATGTGTATGATGCCCAAGCCTTTCAGACAAAGGGAGGACACTTCCTAAGAAACTAGAATAAGGGTTTGTTCACTACATCAGCACCACCTAACCACATGGTGCCTCCGGATCAGGGTGTTGATAACAACCCTCCCCCACCAAAGGGTTCATCTGACTTCCCTAGCAAAGGTAATTCATCTAGTGTTTTCAAATATAATGCAAGTTATAACACATGATTTGATATTGTTTCTAAGATGCAGAAACATAAAAACCTCTTTATCATACTTTGACATCCTAAAATGGTGCCCTTCCCAACGAGATATAGTGCTGAAAGCTTTGGAAGAAGCTAATAAATCAAAAGGGAAAACCAAGGTGGCACTCGATGCGGACATGAACACAACTTTGTTCAGAAGCAAGGTAGGTACCCCACCATTTCTTTTAAGTTTGAGAATCTGTGGGAAGCATATCAAAGAGAAATAAGTCCATACTAGGGATTGGGTATTATTGTTCGATTCTAGATACAAGGATCATCAAGGGAAACTCAGGACGCACTGACTTGGACCATATGAAATTTCTGAAGTGTTTGCTAATGGTTCGGTCTAGCTAAAACCTATTGATGGTGTTATCCAAACTCTTCTAGTTAATGGGCATTGATTACACATTTACCATAAGCCTATTAATAAAGAGGATTTTACAAAAAATGGTAGAAACACAGGGAGAAATCCACTGCATTGGCTCTGCTATGGCAGGGTCAATATAGTTTTGTCAAATAAATGTTAAAAAAAAAAAATTCAGAATGTTTCTTCAATTTCTTCATCAAATTCACCATTTGGACTTGACTAAATTTTTTTCTATATTTTGCAGGACTTCATCTTTTGGCAAACACAATTCTAACGCACCCTGCTACGATGCTCCGGAACTTGTTAGCGCGGTTGTTGTGATGCTTCAGAATTTTTTGTTGTGATGCTTCAGAACCTACACAACATAATGGTCCCGCTCCTTATCCTGATCCTGCATTCTGATGCATCACTCAATGATGCTTCGGGAAGCCAAGGCCAAAATCTCACATCTTTCTTCCTTCTGGCGACATCTTTCCAGTGATGCTCCAGAATATTGTTGTTTCTTCCTTCTGGTGGCATCTTTCCAGCGATGCTCCGAAATTCTACTATTTCTTCCTTCTGGTGGCATCTTTCTAGCGATGCTCCAGAATTCTGCTCCGGTGCTCTGAAAATTTGTTCGGATGCTCCAGAAATTTTGGTTGTTGCTCCGGCTGCATCTTGTGACGATGCTCTAGAAATTTTGGTTGCTGCTCCAGCTGCATCTTTCGATGATGCTCTAGAAATTTTGGTTGCTACTCCAGCTGCATCTTTCGATGATGCTCCAAAAATTTTGGTTGTTGCTCCAGCTACATCTTTTGACGATGCTCCAAAAATTTTGGTTGATATCCTGGCTACATCTTTCTAGTGATGCTCTGGAATCTTCAATCTTGTTACCATGTTCTGATGACATCTCTCTGTGATGTTCCAGAACTCTCTTTTCCTCTACTTTGGTTGCATTTTTCTATAATACTCTGATTTTTTGTAAATTTTGTCTTTCCAGTTTTTTGATTTTTCCTAAGTTCTCTGCATTCCTATCATTTGATTTTATGCCACTTCGAGATCTACTCCCTAATAATTATTCTGCCACATCATACCAAATCTTTCCATAATAAATAAAATTATTATGACACCTTTTTGTCATAATAATTTTTGCCGCCATTTCAATCATTCCATCTGTGCCATTATTATCCGCCACCACCCTCGCCAACCATATGACTATCCAATTACGTCAGCACAGGTGAGTGACGTTTAATCTAATGATAGGACATAAGGTACATGTGAATTTATTTATTTAAAGAGTTAGTACTTATTTTGAATAAAGGCTAATTAATTGGCATGATCTGTTCTTCCTTGTAATTTTGAAACTTGTGTCTTCACACGATTGCTAAAAGTACGGTAGTAGTTGTGTAATTCCCCATGAAAGCTCATCATAATTACTCAGTAAGGTGACAAGAAAGGTGACAATTAACTCCTCCTCCATTGGGTATATCGATAGAAAATGCTTTTTCCATCTGTAATTTAATAAGGGAAGAATTATAGAGTTCTATAGAATTTTTCTGACTAGCAACAAAACAAAGAGAATGGGAGGAGCTAAGAAGAAGTTTGAGCCAACTTCTATAGCTCCATTGTTGGAATTGTGCAATATTGTAGCTTTATTTCAGAAAGTCGGGTGGCTGGAATTCATGAAGCAATTTGAAGGGTATACAAAGCAGCTTGTGAAAAAATTCATCGAGAATTTTGTAGATGGGTAGACCTTGGTGCGCGGCAAGCGATTCTGGGTAAGTACAAAAACCATTGCTCATCTTTTCGGTCTCGAAAATAAGGGAATTGATTTAAATGAAAATTCCCATGTTCCGTATCAAAAATTAATAGAACTATTTCATAGGGAAGAGGAACCCCAACCTGTAATGACCATAAGCACCTGGGGACAAAATAAGGGAATCCATAGAATGTCTCTTCCAAAACCCCAGAGGCTGATGTAGCCTGGATAATTAAGTATTTCACCTATGAGGGACAAATGACTACAGTAGTGGGACCCCATTTTCGTTTGTTGACTCATTTACACCACGACATTAAAGACCCTTCTCTTAGGGTAAATTTACCAGCCTTCCTATGTCATTCTGTCACCTCTATGATGGAAAAGTACAAAGTTGGGATAGGGCCCCTTAAACATCATGGTCTCATATAGTTAATATACAAATATCATTTCCACAAAAATCCAGAAAAGAAGTGGTAAAGGTTTTTGCAGAAATTTGAAAATGAAGAACCAAGAAGATCGCTTGAGGAGGGAGAATCTTCCAAGCAAAAAGAATAGTCTTTAGAACCCTCCTTAGAGGTATTAGATGCTCCTGAATCCCAACATACCTCAACGGCTCCCAGCGGAAATGCGCCAAAAACTTTTTCGGATGAGATAGAAACCCCAAGACAGGAAGGGGAGGTGGAAATTGTGCACTCTGGAGATGAAGAGGCACCTCCTCGCAAGAGGAAGAAACAAAGCAAAGTTACCTTTCAAATGACTCCTCCTCTACAGAGAAGTAAAAGGTTGTCTTTAGGGTCCAATGAAATCAAACCCCAAGACATAGGCAGTACTTTCAAAAGGAAGAAGGCCAGAACTCCAGCAAAGGTGGTAGAAATTGATAGTCCACCTGATAGTGAGGAAATAAATAAAACAAAAAAGAAAGGTGATCAATCTCCTAGGGAAGAGGACAAGAAAACCACATCACCCAAAGTATAGGAGGAGGAGAAAAAACAGTCGCCACATCCAGAGCAAATTGAAGATGAACCTGTGGGGGGACTTTCTCCTTTTCTTGACAGAATGGGAAGCATACCTAAAATTGAAGAAAATGTGCCTCATGTTGATGAAGAAATGACTCACTCATCCTTTCCTGAGGATACTGGGGAAGAAAATGTGCCTCATGTTGATCTAGAAATTCCTCATTCACCCTTCTCTATGGACACAAGGGATACATAATCTAGCCATAAAAGTGAGGAATTAGAAAAGTTAAAAGTAGAAATTATAGAATTAAGAACTAGGCTACAGGATGATGAAGCACAAATTAATCAGCAAAAAGAAGAGATTGAGGTGCAAGCCGCCATTGTAAATAAAAGAGACCAGGAAATTGCAAGATTGACAGTACAAATGGATGAAAAAGATAAGCTCATTGAACAAATGTAGTACTAGATTCAACAATGGAATCAACAAGATAAGCAGGAGAAGGTTGCTTTGTTTGACAAAGATAAACATATTCAAGACTTGAAAAATAATTTCATGCAATTATTCAATGCTTTTGAAGAAGAAAGAAGTAGATAGGAAATTGAACTGAATGCTTCTATGAGTAAGATTGTGGAATTAGAGCAAGATTTGCAAGAGAGTGACACTAAACTAATTATGGAATCAAAGGAGACACAAACTGAACCTATTGTTATAGAATGGTTCCAGGTATGCACCCCCCCAATATTAATGAAACAGATGGAGCATTGCTATCTTTTAAGGGATGTGGAATTTGAGAATAATAGGTTGAAGAGGGAATTGGTAATGTTAAAAGAATCTTTTCATCAAGCATATAGGGGTAAACATGATGCTTGTGAAATTGGTGAATTACTATTAGCCTGTAGAAGACCATCTAGACTGTACTCTATGTTTCTTAATGATCAACTTTTAAGATGGAAATTACAAAGAATTCACCAAAACCAACCACATGATCCTGATGATAAGGAATTTGTAAAGATATTTGTTGAGTCACTCCTTGAATAACAAGATTTTTTATGTGAGTTCTTTGTTCACAATTTTCTCCTAGAAAAATATGTAGATTTATTTGTTAATTTCTTTGTGGGAGAAGTGCAATTGAGATCATTCATGTCTACAATGAGAAATCAGCTTCATTGGCAAGATAGATCAAGAGAATATGCACATGCAGAAAGGACTATGTGGTTGCAAATGAGATATCCTCATAGGAAGCCTTTCTTTTTCAAGGCACAATTTCTGGGCATCTGACTTAAAAAGGAAGTACATGGAAAGTACAATAACAACCTCTGATTGTGCTATGATCAATTTCAAGAACAAGGGCCACAATTGATAGGAAAATCTTGGCATGCATGTGAAGAGCGGTATACCCCTCTTCCTATGTATCTCAAAAAAAGGGAAATAATTTCACCCCTTAATATTAGATGGTCCTACAGAAGAGCAGTAGCTTTGGCCAAAATCCTTGAAGAATTGAAGGTCAATTGGATTGGTATGAGGTACAGACCTTCTCTCCTTCTTTCACCACCTCCTTCAGGATATACCAATCTGGACTAAAGTGATGACAGTTTTGCAAGGTGGGTACAAAGAGTAAATTTTCATTAGGGATTCTTGAGGGAGCTAGAGTAGCTAGATATAGAGGCAGCCAACTTGTATGATCTCAATGCCAAGTATGAGGAGATGAATAAAGGCAATCAAGGACAGGGAACACACTAGAGAGCAGGAAGACCTGATCGGGCTTAGGAAGGGGAGGGAATGATGAGGTAAAAATAACCTCATAAATATAATGGAATCAATATGCAAACCTATACCTTTCAACCCAATTTACCCTGCCAATTAATTACCTTTAGGATAAATAATTGCTCTCTTTTTATGAATAAGTGTACAAACTTTACTTCTTGAAATTAGTCGAAATAAGCTAACTTATGCTAATTTAATGGTTTAGTTCTTGAGCATTCCATAGGTCAACTTCCACTCCCGGTTACCACTCCAGTCAAAAGGGAAATGAACATAGGTCTTAACACTGTTGAAAACAAGCGAGTGGGCGCTGGAATTTCAGGAGCACACGTTATGGGCTGAGTCTTCATAGTTCTTTTATTTTTAGTTTCAAAAAATTTATGGCTCGTGTTGAACCTCTTTAATATTTCATGTCATGGGCTTTAAAGTTCATTAGTTGTTGAAAATCTGTTAAAGACTTTATCAACTAGAAAGTAGGATTTTGTTAGCCACTTTCATATAAATATGTAACTATTGCGAATGATGAATACATAAGAATATCGTTATGCTGCCAATATGTCTTTTTAAGAAAAACTACCATATGAATAAAAATGAGTTTCCCACCACTCTTTGAATTACTGAGTAATGTGAATGGATTCCTTTGAATGAAGTAACTTGGAGATTACCAGTGCATGTGAGTTGAGATAGTTGTAGAAACACCTGAGAGCTGGCCACTCGAGGGTTATAGATAGATAGATAAGTATTTTACTTTTCATTCTGTACTTTTCTTTAATAGATAAAAATTAAAATTGGAATTCATTTTCATGCGTGTGTCATACTGTTAGTGTCAATCCTATAGGAGCTAAGTCCATAGTCATTGAATTTAGTATCTGAAGTTCCGGAGCACCTTCCTCCAGTTGTTTCTATTAAATCATTTTATGTTAGTTGTTGGATTGTTATCTTTTGCACTAGATCAATGTTTCCTAGTTTCTTTATGAGTTTTACTTCTTCAACAATTTACACATTCTTTAGATTAATCATTTCCATGCTTTCTAGCTTAGTGGTGATGCTTTTCAAATTCATAGTTTTCTGCTTTCTAGTTTAAATTATTTCAATCTTTCTAGATAGATGATTTACTGCTTTCAAAGTTAGAGGCCCTCTAGTTTAGAGTTTTAATCAGTTGTTTGGTATTTAGGAAACCTGAGAGAGAGATAGTTGATATGTCTTCTATTGCATACAACCTTTGGACACTACCCGATTGATGTATGAATGCGATTATTAACTAAAGTGTTAGGACCTGACAACAACCTATCAAATGGTTCCATTCCTAACCCAAGTTCAATCATACCAGTGTTGCTCTCAATTTATCTACATATCAAAGAACAAAATTGTCTTGTCAACATTTGGTAGGAAATTCACAACAAGATGACCTTGATTAAATTCCTTTGTCAATAGAGGGAACTAGATGATTAATAGAAAAGTCACAAGTAAAAAAAGTATTTAACTAGAGAGATTGTGTCATCGATGCTTTTATATATTTTATTTATTTATTGTAGTGTAAAAAAATGTACACCTTTACATTTTCACACTATGCTTGGGTCCCTTAATTAATTGGACTTAATTAAGCCTCTGATTGGCCCAATTATGCATTTAAAATCCCAATTAATCTTTTTTTCCAAA
>VDFB02119344.1:68902-104698 GCA_007258455.2 Sequoia sempervirens | reverse complement strand
TAAGACATACAGACTGTGCCAATTTTTTTGACCTCTCTATTTCTTAGTTAATAGATAAAACATTAAACTGTGCTAGTGTTGTTGAAATGAGTCATTTATCATTAAAGCTTCTATAATTTCAATATAATTTTCTTGTTCAGATCATGTTTGTACTCTTCTTGTTCAGTCAATGCATATGGAAGTCATATTATACTATTTTATTAGCTTCTTCATAATTTTATCTTTGCTTTCTATTATTTTTGGGCACGCATATTGTTGAACAGGCCCTCAAATCTCATTCGAAAAGAAGATTTCTCATGCCTATTTACTTAAATCTTGGCACATTGCCTTAGATTTTATTTTATTTTAATATATCTGCTTCCTTTTCCCTTTTCACTCCCTAATACATGGAACATTCAGATTCTTTAAAACCTGGAGGTTACTCAGTTTAGCGCAATTGGTCCCCCCATTAATTGAGTTTCTCATAAGGTTGTGTGCCTAGTAATTTTAGGCATCAACAGTTCTTTTTCTGGCACGCCCGGTGAGACTTTATTTGCATGTATCTAAATTTAAAGTGGGTGTATGAGCCATAGACCTATTACTAGAGCCCAGATAGTGAATAACCCTAGCCTACTAGTGCCACCATTGGTAACAGTACAAGCAAGAGCCTGTCCAGTGAAAATCCTGACCCCTCCATCAGTCCTGTTACCAATGGATAACAATTTTTTTGTAGCATGGGATGCATATCCAAGTGTGCAATAGAACATTTATTCTACATCTAACCCTTCAAAAGATGAGATAAGTGACATCAAGGATTTTTTGCATAACTTCTCAAATGAAATAACTAGTATCAAATGGTAACAGTCTATGCCTATGAAGCTAGCTTTCCAAAATTACCAAGGCAAAAGACTTTCCTACCAGCAAAATCAATTCCAAGGAGGTATGTAAATGAATCCACATACTCAAACAAATAATCAGATAGTGTCAGTTCCTACTCCACTACAAAATTTTTGCCAAAGTTTGAATAGAGAGCTGGTAGTGGGGAAAAATAATCTCGCTGATGATACCAATCCTTAATGCTTCCCCTGCAATGAAGCACATATGCCCCGAAATTGTCCACATGGAAATTTACAACAAAGAGTGGTGGAACAACGCAGTCAAGGTGTTGCGCCAGATTCAAGAGGTTATGTATATACCTCTCCACAAATGGAGAATGCGGTACTCACCACTCAAATACAAGGAATGTCCTTGGAGCAAGAAATAGATATAGCTCCTGATCATGTGCTCTTCTCATGGATGGAAGAAGTGGCAGTGTTTGCAAATGATGTTTCCACATCAAATTCCCCGCAAGTGTAGTCAGATTATAACACTCACTCAAAGAGGAGATTCATAGGTGAACCGGTCACTCAACAACCCAAAAGTATTCCTGACCAAGCTATGATAATCAATAGCCAATAAGAAAAAAATACAGGAAACTAAGTGTATTTATGCTAATATATACTTAATTACATAAGGTGAAGGATATCATAATGTTAAAACCTAATCTATCATAATTTTAATTTTAACTAGGAAGAGTTTGGATGACTAGAAACCAATAGCATCGGGAAAGCAAGCAAAGAAATGACAGAAAACAACTGAGAAAATGTCAAAAAATGATGGACAACTTATATTTGCATTCCACATTTTAAAAAACTATAGATTGAAGGGTTTCCATTTCTAGCAGATGTAATTTAATTAGATTTAAATTGATGCATGTAACTCTAAATAAAAAAAATTGTGGATATTTTTCTCTTGATTTTCTAGGTGTTAGCCATTACACAAAAGGTACTCAACATGTTAAAAGTTTACATATCGATATAAGAAAAAAATGGCAACCCTATAGCAGTCCCCAAGTTGATGGTGGAAATGTTATAGCTTACACTTGCCTGGCCTACCATGGGTGTTTGTTTTGTGTGGTTCGAGACCTTAAAGCATCCATTGTTATCTTGGATCTAACTTTAGGCTTCTTCTCCTTTCTAGTTGAGATTTGTGCTTAGGCTAGGATAGCCTCTAGCCTTGCTCTCGAATCCTTAGGAGTAGGAGTCTTCTTCTCAAGTTGCCTTTCCAACCACTCAGGCATGGAAAACTCTCCTTCTGGTGGCTCTTGATCACCTTCACATTGCCCCGTTCAGACTTCCGTTTGTACACCTTTCATTTTGGTGTTGTCTCCCTCTTCCTCATCATAATCTAGGATGAATGTGAGGCATTTTACGGGAGGTTTACTAATCAATTTCCCTCGGGGACTTCCTTCTACCTCAATTTCCTTTTCCTTTATTTCCTCAAACTGTTCACCCTTGTGCATGTGTTCCTCGAGTTGGTCTTCTTCTCTATTTTCTTCTCCTATAGGAGGTGGCATAATCTCTAGTTATTTTTCCCTGTAGGGATTTCTACATTTTTTGATGTCCTGTCACCCTCCTGTTCCATCTTGGAAGGTGACCTTTCTGTCTCTTCTTCATCATGTTTTAGTTGTCGAGCCATCTCTTCTTCAAGATTTTCATTGAAGGTTTGTATGATGACCTTATCACTGGCATCCTCCTAATCTCCACTTTTAGAAGAGCCTGTTTCTTCCTCTTTGTAGGCCATTTGTTGATGTTCATACTCTGATTGTTCATGGTACTCATCGGCCTCCTCTTCAATTGGCTTTGAGGCTTCTTGTTCCTATCTCTCCCACTCCTTGGAAATTAACATTGTGGCCTCCACTTTGGTGGTCTTATTGGAGGTTGTGAAGGCTTAGCAGTAGCGAGGACTTGTGCTAAGGGAGCCTAAAGGGTGGGGTCCCTAAAGATTTGGGAGAGCTCGGAAGGGAGATTTTGCATGTGTTTTGAGAAAGCCTTAGGCAATGTGGGAGCGAGCATTGGTGTTGTTATTGTGGCTCATGGGAGTGATGTAGTAGGTGACATGGTGGTAGAGGAAGGTGGAGTAGTTGTAGCAGAGGAGGAGTAAATCACTATTACGAGCTCGACTGAAGGTGAAGGGGAAAGATGGACCAAGATATCTTCTATCGGCGAGGACGTGGCAACCATGGCTAGGGAGATAGATGATGGGGCAGTCGAGATAGGGGGAGTTGGAAGAGGTTCCAGCTGATCTATCCTTTCCTCATCTTCTTGGATTACAAGTTGCTCCATGGTGCCCTCTATTCGCTTGGGATTCTTGGAAGTTGAGCCTCCTGAATCTTTCCTTGTGTATACCTTGGGATCCGGAGACTACTCTGTTTCTGTTCCTTTCCTCTTCTTCGATCTGGTGATTGGAGGATATTTGGATGTCCTACCTATTGAAGTTGTGGTGGCAACATCTTTGGTGGTACTGGGCTCACTCCTTAGCCCTTCATATGTTAGGACCATTCCTTGTTACTTTAGCTGGGCCACTTGTCTTTTATCCCATTCTTCAGTCTAGGCCATGATGGGTTTGGTTACAATATTGAGGTCATCAACCTTCTGCTCATCCCAATGAATTGCAGGTAGTGGTAAGTTGGAGACTACATTTTACCTATGATCCATAACTGTGCTTTCATCTTCCTCAACTTGATCCGATATAGGGAACAGTTGCACCCTTCTTACAAAGTATGCAATCATGCTTATGTAGTTCCTAGCATGCACCTCTTTGTCATCCTGGAAGTTTACCCAAAAATCCTCAACATTATGCAAGTGGGCATACTCTAGTCCCAGTGCTTTTCTCACATGCCCATATGGGTCCATCCGTGGGCGAGTAGTGTGTAGTCGGAAGTGGTACTCTGCCAATTCCTTTTCTGAGTTCCCAACACACTGGGAAGTTTTCAATTTATACATGCCATGACCGAAGGTCAAGGGATAAGAGATCCCTGTATATTTTTGTTGCTGAGGATGGTGTGCACATGATGTAGCTACCGGGAGAGTTCCAGTAGTATGATTTAGTCATTGGGGTATCAGGGTAGCTTGTTCGGCCTTTCAGTGAAACCTTGGGCATGAATGTAGGTGAACTTGGGGAACTAAATAAACAGGAAGGCATACTATTTTAGGAATTCCCATGCGCTGTGAGAGACTCTCCTCTAAAAATACCCTCCAAGTAATCAGATGATGTGACCAATGAAGGTGTCATTGACCCTGCAATATTCCTTCTTAAAGTTCCTAAATTGGAGCTGGGGATATTGGTCATAGGCTTTCAACTTATGGCCTAGCTCCTCTTCAGGTGCCACAAATAGTCTACTATACTACCTTTTCTCTGCCAGTGAATAGACCGGATAGGAGGTCATGTAGAATTTGGAGCTCTTTCTCACATTCATAAACTACTCATCGAAGCAGTTGTTTATAATGCCTCCCTAGTAGAATGAGGCTTTCATGGTGACATCTTCGTTCCCACAAATGATTTGTTCAATGAAGTACACCATCCTTTCCTGAAAAAATGTGACAGAAGGAAGGCCCATTACCCGGCTCAGCATGGTCACTAAGTCCTGATAGTCTTCATGGAAATCGCTGAAAAAGTGTTCCTAAGGGACCTTTGCAACACTTCCCCTTTTCTCCTTAAGCCAAAACTAGTTTATCAACCTTTTGGAACCCATCAGGTCTTTATTCCAAGTCTCCTTTCCCTCTTCCATCGTGTGAACTTCCATTTCCTCAAAGGTAGGAATGTGGAAAGTTTTCATGATTCCCTCGGCTGACATGTCAGCGAGAATATTCCCATATTTGTCAATGATGGTCCTTGTCTTAGGTTGGTAGGCTTGTCGATAGGCCATGAAGAGCTCAAAAGCAATGAGAGATGGGGGGAAGCCTGCAACTTTTGTGATTCCACTCTGTGTGATTAATCTAGCATTATCGTTCTTTGGGTGAATTCTGACCCTTCGCATAAATTTATCAATATCAACATGGCCAATATTGGTGTCTGTGATCTCCTTCCAGTCTATGGTGATTTTTGATTGTAGAGGTTCACCCTAGAATTGGAAATTCATCTAGTCTTTATCCTCCTTCCCATGAGGAGTCTTGCTTAATTTATTTCCTTTGTCCTTCTCTGTAGTTCCCCCCGAGGGTCCTGCACCCGATTTCATATATCCTGCAAGCATGGACACAATGAGTACAACCTTTTGAAAACATTATCACTAGCCAAAATACCATGAACTGAATCAAAGTAGACATCATATGACTAATAAAGCTAAATCTTTTCCTTTTAGATGTCGTTAATCACTTTTTAAGGGATTTCAGACAATCTGGGCCTAGAGGGGCAGTATTCCCTAGCAAGAATGCTATTTTGAAAGGGAAAATAGGTTGGGGCAATTTGGGTGGTTTCTTCCATCCTCACACTTTAATGGTTTCAAAGGCTTACATCAAAGAGGGCTAAATTTGAGCACATGGGTCGAGGTTAGTTTTCAAATTTGGGGTCGTTTAGGTCACTTTTGGGGCCCCCGGAGGTTCATGCTCAGAAAGTTGTCATGGGTTCGTTGTCTCCAATGGCTTGGGGAAGATTGAGTTATGGGGTTAGAACTCCAGGCTCCAGGACACAGAAGGCTAAAGGATGGCAGGTGGTTCAGGCCCGGAGAGGCGAAAAGTCATCGATGTTTCACCGTTTTGGAATGGAAATCTGGAAATGGAAACTTGGATGGAGTGGCCCGGAGGATTGGACTTGAAGGAGTGTTCAACTGATAGCTTCCTGCGTTAAGGTTTTCTAAAGGAAATCAGATGGTTAGACCCCAAGGCCCGTAAAGCTATGACCATTTTTCCCCTTCTAGACCAGCAAAGGCTGGATGGAATCCCGAATGGTGGAGCCTGGTGAGTGCAAGGACACCAAAGTTTGATGTTTTTTATCTTCATAGAAAAAGATAGGTTGGGATGCAGGAAGTGGAAGGACATCAGTGGTTAGCTGTTTGAAATGGAAAAGTTTCCACGGAAGTCAGCTGACCAGGACCTGGTGGGATGATAGATTGGTTCGTTTGAGAGTTTATCGTCGAACGGCGAGAAGCAAACCAAGTCTTGGAGCTTGGGCGGATGGGGTCACTCCGCCATTTGGAATTGGAAAAATCTTCACGGAGTTTCAAACATGGAATTCCAGAGGTTTGGGCCCAAGAAGCCACAATGAAGGCCAGGTTTCGTCATTCTAGTTTGGCAAATTTTGATGGAGAACTATCAACGGAGGTTCAGGGTGATGGGCCCTGTTGATGATCTTTTCTACACAACAACAACTCAGAAAAGATGCAATATCCTATCTCTCTTGAAAGGTAAATCTCTATCAACAAGCCTCAAGAGATAACCCCAAGGTCTCTAATGTCAGGTCTTGACAATGCATAAACAACTTAGTGATAAATGTGAAAATGTTGGTAATCATAATGGGACCTTACTACAAGCAAAATATTGAATCTTCAATTTATCAGATCTAGCAATGTAATGATACTTCAATCCTAAATCTAGCCCAATTACAAAAAAAATAACAAAAGATAAGGGTTTTAGAGAGATTTCTAGATTTAACTACTCCTAAGATTAACAATGCAAATGATAAACACTCAAAATGGACCAATCCCTCAAAAAATTGATTTCTACTTGACCTAGATGTTTCTACAATCTTATAGAAATAGTGCAATCTTCTAAGGTGTTAAGATTTCAGATCATGAACATTCATTTAGACAACCCTATTTCATTTGAAATGAATAAACCCTCACAATTGAACTAAGCACAATGAATATAAAGTCCAGGCTAACTTTACAAAGCAACTAACAATCAATTGGCTGCAAAAAGTATGGACTAGGGATTGCTACAACACTTCAAATATCAAACCATAAACATCATTGAATCAAATATAACTCTAAATATCAAACTATCAAATTTCCTCAAAGCAATTCTAAAGATAGAATAACGAGAACCATGCAAGATAAGAGAAAATGCAACTATGGCACCAAATCACAATGTCATTACTTGCATCAAATTATCCACTATAGCGATAATTCTATCTTTTTGTTACAATATTTGCTTGAGAACAATTACTTTCTAACTCTTGCTCTACTTAATTCGCTCTATTATCAGCTATCTCTCTATTTTCCTATGTCTATACTTAACCCTTACAAATGAGGAAAAATGCCACATTTATAAAAAAAACCCCAAAACATGTCAACCTAGTTAGGGTTTTACAATAATAATTAGCCACAACAAGCCGGCCAAGAGAAATTAAAATAAGATAAAATATGCATTAAATGCATGAACTTCATCCAGGTCGGCCTGGGATCTTCAATACAACTCGGACCAATGTAAGCAAAATAATAGGGAAGCACAAATCTCGATGTAGCCCAATCATTAACTAGCTTTCCCCTTTATCTTTATTCTGATCAATCATCTCATGTACCTTCAAAAGAGCCTTGTCAAGGTTGTTAGTGGGTGGCAAGGGAAAAATCTTTAGTCGGCTTTCAATTGATGCAATATTTTCTTTGGAATGCTCCACCGATTTATCCCAATCTACCTTGTATGTTAGATATTTATCAATCACAACAATGTAAGTGGCCGCATCATCCAATTGGTGCTTAGAAACATGATCATTGATGACTGGAACATAAACCTCATGCCACCACTTCCTTAGTTTTTCTAAGCTCAAATTCTTGGGTGCGATTTTCCTCCTCCCTGTTATTATCTCAAAGAAAGCAATGCAGCCATTGTAAACACCAACTAGAGTATCATCAATTTTCCTCCTCTGCACTATAAAGCTCACCCTCATGAAATTATTCTCCCTCGGTGTCTAGATGATCTTCTGCTTCCTTGGATTCACCTAATTCATCATTTTGGGCTTCAAGGACACCATCATGCTACCCCTCATAAGAAGTAACTGGAGGAGGATCTGCTTTGGGCATACTATCCTTAGGAGAAGGAGTCCTTGACTTCCTTGTATATACCTGTATCTTTTCTCTTGAACTCTCTACATTTACCACAGATGGACCCCCTTCTACTCCATCCTTGGAACCTACCTTTTGTGATAATCTCACAATTCTCCTTCTTTTAGGCACAAGAACATCAACTTCAGGACTCTACTTTTTATTTTCTTTCTTTTCAGACTTCTTAGTCCTTGAAGTATGCCCCCTTTTCTTGGTAATGGGCTTCCTCTGGTTTTCTATTTCTTGGGCTTCCTCCCCTTGAACACCTTTAATCTTGATTTTAAAAGGGGAATCCACCTTACCTTTTCCTTTACAACCTTGCTCATTCGATTCCTCAGAAGTGGAGTGAGGGTCCAAATCTCCCATCAGATCATAGGTGCATTGTACACCTTCATTTTCCAACTCCCACATTTTATGCTTTAGCCACATTTTGGTAAACTTGGTGATTGGATCCATTAATTGTTTTTAGTTCTATCTTTTCTTCCTCTAGCCAATCCATATCACCAATCGACCTATCCTTAACTGCCTCATAAGCATGGCCCTAAATCAGATCCCCATCATCTTCGAGTTGATCAAGAATTGCCTTCACATTATATAAAGGGACTAATTCAACTGGAAGCTGGGAAAAATTATTCTTCCTTACCTCATATTCATCACTACAATTGGCCCAGTAGTCTTCTAGATCAACCTTGTGGCTATACTCTCTACTGGCCTTCTTTTGGGATTCACCTATGATATCAAATCTAGACCTCTTGGAATGGAAAGATAAACCAAGAGTACTCATCTCCTCTTTAGAAGCCTGGGCTGAAATAATGGAAGGTCATGCCTCTCTAGTACCTATCCTCAAAGGGAAGTCTCCACCAAAACCAGTCCTATGCTTGTCCCTTTTGACAATAGCAACAAAGTCACATATCTGTCTAGTGACCTCCAGAAGTATGATATGATCAGTGGGATACCTTGGAACCCTGTATGGAGCCCTCTGACAACCATCAACCCGAATGTATGACAAGGATGGAAATTGAATGAACCAAGCACCATATTTCTTGATGAGCTCCTTGGCTTGGTTAGAAATTCTTGTGTGTTTTGCTCCCTGAAGCAATCTGGTAATATGCATGGTTAATGCATCATTCACCCTCCTATAGTTCAAGCTTCCCAAGTGTAATTGAGGGTACACCTCATAAATAACATCCTGCCCAAAGACACCCTTGGTACTTAATCCCTTGTATGGATGAAATCTTGCAAGAGCATAGACTAAGTACGAGGTCACTGTGAAGGTCTTGGTTTGTAGCACATTGGAAAATTGCTCATGAAT
The DNA here is from genome assembly GCA_007258455.2 of Sequoia sempervirens. Taxonomy (NCBI): domain Eukaryota; kingdom Viridiplantae; phylum Streptophyta; class Pinopsida; order Cupressales; family Cupressaceae; genus Sequoia; species Sequoia sempervirens. Next base: position 95,552 of record VDFB02119344.1, on the reverse strand, counting down.
CACTCTGCATATGACACCTGCCCAATGATAGTCAGTCTTCTCCTATTCCATCCTCACAATAACATGACACATCTAATTCTAAAACATGCCAGCATCTTTTAATCCAACCACCTTGCTAAGAAGAGTGATGGCATCATAATATTCCTTCTTGAATTTTTCCCAGAATAACTATTTAAGAAGTTTAGAATAATGACACTTGGGCTTCTCCAATTATGAATTGATGAGCTGCTAATATTTAACAGTCTGTTCTTCATAGTACTCCTTGGCTGCTTCCATGTTGAATGCCACCACATGAGACCTATTTGGCATATCAAAATTCTGAGCTATGGAGACAAGATTCAAATTTTCCACAATCCTCCCTTAAGGACCAATTATTCTTTGTGTATCACTGCCTTAATGCCTAGAAAACTCAAGGACCAACTCATAACACTGCGTTGTAGAGGGGAAACTAGCTACATGCACTGATCCTGATTCTAACATTCTCTAAGCCACCAGAAAAAGATCATGTGCTGCCATTCTACCCTTGAACTCCTCATAGTCCCATAGTCCAATATGATCTTACTCTTTGGGATCTTTCTCCTGATGTCCATCTTAATTCTTTCTACTTCATATATGGAGGATCCCACCATGTCACCCTTATCCTTTCTAGCTGTTACCTTGCTAGATTCAACCTACACTTGTCAAAGAAACCATAGAAAAAACCACACGAAACAAATGCTAATCAATCAAAATCATCATTAAAATGGATCCCATATAAGCAATATATCATAAAATCTCAAATAAAATGATCACATTAAAATTCGGGTTTCAAGACCATTCGCAAAATCCAAACCAAGGAGGAATTTTGGAGAATTCTGGGCCAGACAGATTCTAGCGAAATGAACATGAAAGCACCTATTAGCAACTCAATCTAATCATTATCAATCGATAAACAACATAGGAAATTTCAAAATAGCATAAATTAATCATAAAATGTACCACCACTCATTAAAAAATCATGCTATTCTATATTCCTTTGTATTTCATCAAATTCTAGGAAAATCCACCAGAGATGGATTTCCGCGAAGGAGGAGACACTTTGCGAAATTCAGAAAAAATATGGAACCAAGGATTTCAGGAAAATCTAGATCCGAAGGAAATCCACGGATAAGGTAAAACTCCGAGAGTATGTGAATTCCAAGAAAATGAAGGGGATCAGGAAAATCCGCCAAAGCCGAAAAATCCTAAACTAAGGATGAAACCCAAACTTCAACACTAAATGAAAATTTCACTCAGACTAATGGATCGATCATTAATTTCAATAATCTAGGCCTGTGCTGAGTTTGATATGGGCCTTCCATAAGTTTTTTTAGAATTCTAGGCCAATTCGAATGCATACTAAAGTTAAATGGTGATGCCCTAAGTCGAACCTGACAGGGCCTCCATTGACACACAAGCAAGCTCAAGACTCAATCATTTCAACTACTAAGTCTTTACTAGGGGAAATCATGAGTCTCAAGCAAGACTCCTCATAATGCAAAGAAACAAACAAGCTCATAAATCACCTGGAAGACTATAAATCAAACAATGTTATGCAACCCTAGCCTTGAAATGATCTAACATTCAAGAATTCAGACCCCAATAAACTCTATAACATCAAAGCGCTATCCCCATTAATCAATCAAAAGTAGGGAAATCGAATACTCGTGCTATCATAATAGTGGTTTACAATTCCTAAGAGGAACAATTTTAGCTCAAATCACATATTTTTAGAAAATATAATGATTTAAGCCTTAAAAGTTCTCTATTTTAAGGATTCCATGAAGAGGGTTTGATCAAATCACCTTAGATCAAACCCCTTGGATAGAACCTCGCTAGTTTTAAACCATACCTATAAATGCCTCCTTTACACCTATCAAAATGCCTGATAAAAAATTACTTTTGATTTAGATTTTGGGGATCAAATGAATTCATTTAAAATTTATTTCAAATGATTATGGTATTCCTAGAACAAGCTATCCAATGAATATAATTTTAATATGTTTTGGTTTTGTTATGTATTTGTTTTTTAAGTTTTATTAAACATAGGTTTTTCATCGAAAATTGAATTTATTTGTTCTTCACATGTGTAAAAATAGAAGATTATCAAAAAAAAAATTGAAAAATATGAGTGCACCAGATATTGAAGTCCTTGATCCAAACAAAAAAAATTAAATTTCTACATATACAAAAGTTACATGTTATACACACCTAGTTCGAATTGTAATTCGCTTGACTTTGAAACTTGATTAAGGAAAATATTCAATAAAACATATCTAACCAAGTGGAAACACTAGATATTAGAGTTACAAATCTAAATTTGAGTACCATAATTTTATCCTTGATGGAAAAAAATTATGCATTATACGGTGAGCGTCACTCCTTAAAAAATGTTATTTTCTGAAAAAAATTAGTTTTCAAGGGAGATGGAAAAAGAGGTGCAATTTGATTCCAAAAGTTTTGAAAAATATTTTAGAATCTATAGACAAAATTTGATGAGACTCTAGTTTGCACCATCTTCAAATCTCACCGCTTTAGCCGCTATGAAGCTCCAAATGTGAAGATTTAGTAAAATAATAATTTTAGTGTCCAATGGCCAAAATTGTAAACCACTATTATGGGATCACTCCATACATACCCATTTGATGCAATAGAAATTGAATGAGGTAGCAAATACCAGCTTTAATGGTGTCCAACAAAGAACAGCAATGAAATGCACATGAAGTTCTCACCAAATCGAATAATTTGCAATTAGTTGCCCAAAAATCAAACTGACACTACACGCATGCCACAACTTAATCAATGGCAAAAAATAAAGCAATACAAAATCCATTAGAGAATGGTTAAATACATCCCTCGCCAATTGTACAAATGACATTAACGCCACCAACAAGACAGCCAGGAAAATCTGGGAATCCGATGATAGGACATAATTTAGAAATATCTGGCCCACACAGAATTCCATGAAGAATGAAAATCTCTGAACCACAGCATTCAGTCAGAATTTGAGCAGGATCCGGGAAAATCCGACCCGGGTGGAAAATCCTGAATTAGGGAAAAAACCTGAAATTCACCTAGAAACTAAGATTTTCAAAGAATAACTTAGGGGAATCACTTAGGAAATCAAAATAAACATTTAAGCACATGCCAAAGAAAGATAAATCCTCAAAATCAAAGGACCAAGACACGAAAAACCAAAGCAAAAGAGGGTCCCTGCTTCCAAGCAGGGCGTGTGTGTGAAAACTGCACAACAAATGGTGACTCTGCTGGGAAATGCTCTAGAGCATTTGATGATGAACAGGAATCCAAAACTCAGAATCTCTAGTTTTAGTCTCACTATCAGACAAACAAATCAAAATGCAAAGATCAAGGAATCAGAACCAAAGGGTAGACCAAACCTTTCATAATCTGAAAATCCAAGTGTGTGCATATGAGTTCAATTTCCTCCTTAAGCTACTGTAGAAACCAAGTTTAGTCAGGACAAGCTACGTAAAGATTCTAACTTCAAAAGCAACCTGGATAGAGCCTCGCTGCTAGTCAGGCATCTATAGCCCCGATGAGGTTATCACTTTGACTCTCCCAAACATAGCTCTATTGCCAATCATGCATCTATAGCCTCGATAGAGATATTCAGATACCGCTGATAGATTGAATTCATTTGATTTTCAATATTTTATCTTTTTCTTTCTTTTGATATTTCTTTTCTATGTCACTTTTTATTTCAACATGTGAACAATGAAGTTCACACTCAGGGCTAAGAACCACAGTGGCCTTGAAGCAAAAATAGGATTTTTCACCTGATAAAACTTCACAAGGATCCTACAGAAACATCAGGATTCTTAAGATATATGAAAGGTATAAGATTTTAGAATACTTCAAATTCAAATCAGGACCAGTGACCCATCTTCCATAAATCAAACATTTAGACTGCTTGAAGATAACAAAGATTTCAACCATCCTTTCAAGACACAAGACTAAAGTCCACCAATAAAATACTTAGAACAGTCCCAAATAATGATATATTTTCCATGCAAGTGCAACACATCCAAGAGAAAATAGGAAAACCTCCAAAGCAAGAGCAGAGCAAAAACAAAGCAAACCAAAAGAAAACCTACACTAACCCAAAGCAACAAAAGCAAAGCAAAAATGGAAACCTACTCTAACTGAAGCAAATCAAAGCAAACAAAATAGAAAGGAAACCTAATCTAACTATGTATAGGAAAAGAGCTAAAAACAACTCAAGATTGGAAATAATGCTTCAGATAATGCCCATTGTCAGGCAGTGGGATATCCTCTCCATAGAGAGTTTTCAAATGGAAAGCATTATCACCTAGGATCTCTAAAATCTGGTAAGGGCCAAGCCAAAGTTTATCAAATTTTCCATGCTTCCCCTTATGGTCATGGTCTTTATCCTAGTAAAGAACCAAGTCATAAATCCTAAAAGTTTTTATCTTGGCTCTTTTATCAAACCACCTTTTTACTATCCCCTGATGTTTGGAAAAATTCTCCAGGGCTTCATCTCTTTTTTCCTCAAGGTGTAACTCAACAAGTCTGGCCTCACGCTTATCCTCCTCATCATAATATTTATTAATGAACTATAAGGTGGGGATTTTTAACTAAATAGGAAACACAGGCTCTAATCCATAAACCAGGTGGTAAGGGGATATTCCTATGGAATTCTTATGTCTTGTACGATCTGCCCAGAGAGAAAATCTAAGTTGAGTGTGCCAATCCTTCATATTTCTTTCTAACAGTTTGTGAATAACAGTTAGGAGATTTTTATTGGATGACTCAGCCAAACCATGACCCTGAGGGTAATAATTGGATGCAAACTTAATGACAATCCCATGATCAAAGGCCCAATTAGAAAACTTCAATGATGAAAATGTAGGACCATTATCACAAATGAAAGACATAGGACATCCAAAATGATTGATAATACCTGATTCACCGAAATTAATTACCACCTCAGAACTACATTGCTTGCAAGCAAGAGCCTCAGTCCATCTTGTAAAATAATCAGTGACAGTAAGGATATACCTGTGACCTGTAGAGGAAGGCGGATTGATTGGACCTATGAAGTCCATCCCCCATTGTGTGAAAGGTTTTACCTCAAAGATGGGTTGGAGTGGGAGTGATGCATACTTCTCTTTAGTCGATGCAGTCTAACACACATGACAAGTTCTTACATGGTTGTGTGTGTCCTTGAACACTATTGGCCAATAGTAATGAGCACTCAGAATCTAGTGTGTTGTAGAAGGTGTTGATCCATAGCCTGTACCATATTTGTCATGAAATTTCAACATCACTCTTTCAGATTCTGCCTTTCCTAGGCACCTTAAGTAAACACCCTCATGATTTTTCTTATATAGAACAACTCCTTTCAGCATGAAACTGCCACCTTTTAAGCACAATTCCCTTCTTTGAACTACATTCAGATGATCAAGGCATCCCTGAGTCAAGAGATAGTGAACGATGTCATCATACCACTCGCTAGGAGAAACATCCTATAAATTGTAATTCTGAGCTGTAAGATCAGGGCCTATTTCCGCCATTATCTTTGTAAGTCCCTGCCCTCTTACTAGCTTCATGGGTTGAATCTCAATGTCATACTCTTGTAACATAGTTACCCACTTAGCTCTACGCTCTCCTAGCTCATTTTGCATCAATAACAACTTGACTACAGGATCAAGAACTATAGAAAAAACCTTGTTTCTTAGGATATAGTGTCTAAACTTCTTTACAACTCTAAGGCATAGGCCTAATTTTCCACACTTGGGTACCTCAGCTCTGCATCCTTCAATGCTGCACTCATGAATGCTATGGGATGTTCATTTCCTTGATTAGATTTTTGAGTCAACATAGCAGTACAAGAGTGATCAAAAGCAAACAAATATATATAGAATGGCTTAGCATAGTCTGGACTCACCAAAACTGGAGCTTCAACAATAGCCCTTTTTATCTCTACAAATTCTTCCTTTGCTTCTGCATTCCACTCAACCTTGGCCTCCTACTTCAGCAATGCATTCAGTGGCTTGAGTATTTCTGTGAATCCAGTGGTAAACTTCCTCACAAAGTTAATCTTGCCAAAGAATGATTTCATTTCTTTCTTGCTAGCAGGTGGTGGGATCTTGAGTATGGCTTCTATTCATTCTGGATCAATGGAAATTCCTTTCTCAAAGATAATATGCCCCAACAATTTACCCTCTATAACTCCAAAGATGCATTTCTTTGGATTGAGAGATATACCAAACTCTATGCATTTCTGAAACACCTTGCACAAGTCTAAGATATGATCACGTCTCTTCTTGGAAAAGATTGTCAGATCGTCCATATAAATGATTATGCACTTACCAATTATATTTTTAAAGGAAATTTCCATGGCTCTTTGGAATGTGGCTCCAACATTAATCAAGCCAAAGGGAATTCTCCTTTAGGAAAAAGTGCCCCACTTGGTGGTGAAAGTGGTCTTATGTTTGTCTTCATATTGCACCATAACCTGATTGTACCTTGAATAACCATCTAAGAAAGACATCATCTGAGATTTATTGACAATCTGGAGTACCTCATCCAATGAGGGTACTATATAATTATCCTTTTCTAAGGCCCTGTTGAGGTTCCTGAAATCTACACCTAGCCCGATTTCCCCATTTTTCTTCCTGACTGGAATCAGGTTTTTAACCCAAGTTGAATGTTGTACTAGAAATGTGATTCTGGTAGATAGTAACTTCTGCACCTCCTTTTGTATTATGGGTTCTAGTAGAGCGTTAATTGGCCTTTGCATCTGTCTGAAAGGTTTCACTCCTGGATTGAGATGGATAGTATGAGTTATGATCAATGTGTCATAGGTTTGTAAGTCTTCATAACTCTAGGCTATCACATCTGGATATTCATGTAACACATCGATTATTCCTTTCCTTTCTTCTGGGGTGCATACTTTACCAATGAAGACATTTTTGACATCATCCTGAGTCCCCGTATTATACTTGTCACACTGTCCACTGATGGACTCTTTTTTGGCATCCTGTTCCTGATCCCTGACCTTGTCCCAATCAAAGATCCTTTCTAATAGCACCATTCCTCTGGGAATAGTGTTGGTCTTCAAATTAATTACTCCTTCCAAATCCATCTCTGCTTCTTGGAGTTCAGTTTCATCAATAATTTCATAAGCAAAGACATCTATATTTGTAATAAAATCTAAGATATGCTTGTCGTCTTCAAACACTTGGAAGTTGGTGATGTTGTTTGGTACTGAAGGTACTAGGGTCAGTTCCACTGTAAAATTCCTTAATCTAGAAAGAGATAGAGGTTGCAATGTACTAGCTTCCTAGGCAAGGGATTCAGATGTCTGGTTCTTACATCATGGAATCAACTGAATATTGAAGGCATCAAATCCTTCAACAAGATCCCATACTCTGTGTCTATAGTTGGTCATTCTTCTGTCATGACAAGAGTATTGTCTCCTAACTTGTTTAACCACTAGCTCAGAATCTCCAAAGACTTGCAAGATCTTAACCTTTTTCTTTAATGCCATTAATAGCCCATGAACCAAAGCCTCATATTTTTCTACGTTATTTCTACAATGAAATTGAAGTCTATGAGCAGCAAAGAATGTCTTACCTCTTGGACTAACTAGCTCAAATCTTTCCCCAGCTCCTTGCTTTGATTTGGATCCATCAAATCTTAAAGTCCAACAACCAACAACTACAGATTTCTTTGAAATATCTCTTGTACTGTTTTTGTTGCATGGTTCTTCAGAAAGCATTACTCTTTTCCCTTTGCGATCCTCTTGGAAACTCTAGATATTAATTTTGAATGCTAGAGTGGGGTTGATATACTTCTATATTTGTTCCATTGTAGCCTAACATAAGCAACATTCTGATTCTAAATGGGAGGAATTATGCACGTTGTACCAATTAGACAAGATTAGTTCTCCAAAGTTCAGTCCTCTACCCAACTAGACCTGATCTTCAATGCACTTCTGAATGAATTCTTGAAAACTATCTAGGAAACCCAGCTGACTATCTTTCAGATCGTCATTGCTTTCAACTTTTTCCACTAAGGCTTAAGTACCACTTGATTCTGCTATAAGGTCAACATATTTTGTGTGGAACATTAGAACTTCCTCTACATCTGACTCCTCAAAAGGGGTTGTAAGCACATAATTACCCATACTTATTTTTGATATCATAATTTCATTGGAGGTATTCTAGTATTCTGTGATCATGTATTTCATTTTGGGTTCTCTTTCAATTCTGATTTGGTTTGCCACTCCCTTCCAAGGAAGCCGCATGTGAGAGTGACCAGTCGAGACATAACCATTGAAGGCCCTGGTAAAGTCTCTTCCCAATATTAGGCCATATGCATCAGGTATATCAACCACTTGAATATTAATAACATGTTGAATTCTAGGATCAAAAGCAACCTACATATGAATCATATTTAGCTCCCCTACAACATTGACTTCAGTCATATCCAATTATGTAACTTTCTTTTGGGAATTAGCAGGAGTAATACCCATAGCTCTATAGACACCAAAGGGCATTACATTGGTTGAAGCACTAGAATCCAGCAAACAATTAAGCAATTTCTTACCGAATATACAAACAAAAATTAGGAATGGAGGAGTTTCTGTATTCCCTTGAAAGCAAGTCAAGGGAGTATCCATTTGAGCAACCTGAGTTTTTTCCTTCTCTTTTCCCTTATCTCCAAGAGGCATGTGGACTTGATTATGACTCTAATTTTTCCTTCCTACTGATTGAGAACTAGATGCTCTATTGACACTTTCGCTAACTAATTTATCTTGTGACATGGAATTTGCATTATAAGCTCCTAGAACTAAATTCCTAATGGTTGGGACTCTCAATAACTCAAATGCAGATAGACTTACCTTTAATTTTATGAGTTCTTCAGCAACATACAGGGCCAATTGTTCCTCACTTAGATCAGCAGGGGTCTCCTTTGGGTATTCCATCACCTTGTCCTTGTTTTCCTCAGCACTTCTCCCTTTTGGCACATCAGTATGCCCTTGATCTTGAGATAAATATTGCCTAGACACTTGAGGCAGTGATGGATTATTGCTAGCATTAGGATCTAGAGGCGTATTGAAATTGTTCGGTGGAATGGAAGTAGTGAAGGGACCTCCCGCCTGTGGACGTCTATGGGACAATTCCCTCAAGTCATACTTCTTGACAGGTCTCTGAAAGGTTTGTACTTCTTCAACATAAGCCTCTTCTTCATCCCTAGGGCCATTTTCATTTACTGAATTCTCATCAAATAACTGTGTAATTTCATCTCCATTGCATACTTGGTCTACCTCTTCCTCCAACTGGTCAGATTCCTCTTCAGGTGCATTCTTTTTACTTAGTGGAAAAGGAGCATGATTTAGTACCAACACTGATGAATCATAGGGGATAGATGGTACCATTTCCTGACTATCTTCATTATTCTCCACTTCATACTGAAAGATTGAGGCTTTTGTTTGGAACTCTTGACAATCTAACTTAGAATGTTGACTCATTTTATGGAGCCTTCACCACCTTGATAAAGCAGCCTCAGCTAAATATACACCATTATGAGGCTTTTCTTGATTAACTGGATGATTGATAGGCTAATTAACTAGTTGATCCAATGGAGTGGGGACTCCTCCATTATTAGGCCTCATGTTCCAAGTCATGTTCTGTCCTGGTGGTTGTCTCTTGTCGAACCCTTGTTTGCCACCTTGCCCTCTGTCAAAGTTCTGGCCTGAAGATTGTCCCTTGTCATAATTTTGTCATTTTTCATTATTATACCCTCTATCATTGTTATATCCTCTTTCATTATTGTACCCTCTATCATGATTGTATCATCTTTCATGATGTTTCCCTCTATCAAAATGTTGTCCTTATTGATTTTCTCAATTTTCTTTGTTCTAATTGGACTACATATTTCTCTGAGTAGCTTGCAACTGACTGTTCTAGTTCCTCAAGTAAGTCACCTACATATTTAGCTTCTTCACTTGTTCAGACAATTCTTCTAGTCTCTCCTTGTCAGCGTTGTTGTATGGAAGCTGATTGGCATTGTTTTGAGGATATCCTACTGTAGCATTGGCATTCAGTGATTGGTTTAATACTTCATAATTTTGTGGATAAGCAGGAAAAGTAGCTTGAGACTGTGTATGAAGAGGTTGATTCACACTTTGCTGAGGATAGTTGATTGTAGGTGGAAGTTGACTCACTGGAGGTCCAGGGTGAGGAACCATAGGTAACTGAGGTACCAGATTCATGATAAGAGTATGGTTAGTGAGAGCCTGGTCAAGAGCATGGACTTTCCCAGGGTGAGCAACGGGTCCTAATGATGGTAAAGGTCCAGACACATGCTTTCTTAAGGCAATGCTTACTTTCAAAGCTTCAGCATAGGCATCAAGTAGGGTATTGGGAGGGTTGTTTTTCCATTTAATGAAGGTAAATGTCAGACTGTCAAGACCTTCATAATAAACCTATAAAGTAGTGGCTTGATCAACACCATAAGGATCCTATAATTTGGTATAGGCACGATGGAACCTATTGTTGAAGGACCCTATAGGCTCATTGACTTCTCTCTTAACATTGGTGAACTGACGGTAAAGCTCATTGGAACTAATGGGAACCCTAAACTTTTGTAAGAATGCAGTCTCTAGCTTAGTCCAATGCTGGATAGACCTGACAAGTAAATGGTTGTACCAATAGAATGCATCCTCTCCCAATGAATAAGGAAAGATCCTGCATGCTACATCCTCATGATTGATTCCTCTATCCTTAAGGCCAGTCTGGAAGATCTTGATATGTTCCTCAACAGTTCTATTAGGATCATTAACATGGAACTTTGAACAAAAGTGTTTAGGGTTCTTGGGCATGACAATTTAATTAGCAAAACTTAATGGAGATGGGTTATTAGCTAGGAAATCCATTGGTTGAGGTGGGGGTGGTAATCACTGATTTATGACTAGCTGAGGTTGTAGAATGGGAATGTCCTTAGACTCAGACTTAGATGAACCTGATGAAGATGGAGATGATGGAGATGATGGAGGTGGATGGGAGGATGATGATTCTTCCCTTTTGTTGGTCCTTCTAGACCTAGTAGGGGCTATTAATTCTTGAAATTCATCTTCTCCTCAAGTAGATCCAGTTCCTCTTCTAAATCTTTTAGGAGATATGGTGTTCAAAAATTGATCCAACTTGCTTATTCAGGCCCTCCTTCTACCTCCAATCTATTGATGATTTTTTCTACACAGCAAAAACTCAGACAAGATGCAATATCCTATCTCTCTTGAAAGGTAAATCTCTATCAGCAAGCCTCAAGAGATAACCCCAAGGTCTCTAATGTCAAGTCTTGACAATGCATAAACAACTCAATGATAAATGTGAAAATGTTGGTAATCATAATGGGACCTTACTACAAGCAAAATATTGAATCTTCAATTTATCAGATCTAACAATGTAACGATACTTCAATCCTAAATCTAACCCAATTACAAAAGAAATAACAAAAGATAATGGTTTTAGAGAGATTTCTAGATTTAACTACTCCTAAGATTAACAATGCAAATGATAAACACTCGAAATGGACCAATCCCTCAAAAAATCGATTTCTACTTGACCTAGATGTTTCTGCAATCTTATAGAAATAGTACAATCTTCTAAGGTGTTAAGATTTTTAGATCATGAACATTCATTTAGACAACCCTATTTCATTTGAAATGAATAAACCCTCACAATTGAACTAAGCACAATGAATATAAAGCCCATGCTAACTTTGCAAAGCAACTAACAATCAATTGGCAGTGAAAAGTAGGACTAGGGATTGCTGCAACACTTCAAATATCAAGCCATAAACATCATTGAATCAAATCTAACTCTAAATATCAAACTATCAAATTTCCTCAAAGTAATTTGAAAGATAGAATAATGAGAATCATGCAAGATAAGAGAAAACACAGGTATGGCAACAAATCACAATGTCATTACTTGCATCAAATTATCCACTGTAGCAACAATTCCAACTTTCTGTTACAATATTTGCTTGAGAACAATTACTTTCTAACTCTTTCTCTACTTAATTTGCTCTATTATCAGCTATCTCTCTATTTTCCTATGTCTATACTTAACCCTTACAAATGAGGAAAAATGCCACATTTATAGAAAAACCCCAAAACATGTTGGCCTAGTTAGGGTTTTACAATAATAATTAGCCACAAATTTTCCATAAATTTTACTAATGGTAGAGAGGGAGCTGGGCTTCGGGGTTCGGGAAGGTGTAAGCCTTCCACCATTTGGGAATGATGAACACCCAGAGGAAAACTGCCTAAGGAAACTCAGAGGGGTAGCCCGCTAGGTCCCAAGGTCGTTGGTAGAGGCAAACTACCAAGGAGATTTTGTAAGGCATCAAGACTTAGCAAAATTGGCGGGGATGAAATTTGGTCAACTCAACATAAGACTTTAGAGGCACGTTGACACTTAGAACACTAAAACATGGGCACACAAAATGAGGTAGTGACAAAAATGACTCAGAAAGGTGAAAGAAAAGAGGGTCCCCATTTCAAATAGGGTATGTGTGCTGAGGGCACAACAAGCATGATTGGATCTTTTTCCAGCAAGTTATCACTTCCAAAATTCTTTATAATTTCTTGAACTGGCATCGAAATAATTCAAACTTTTTGGCCAATTCGATCGTTGTGGATCGTCCTCGTGACTTGTGGATCTTAACAGTTGGATTTTAATTGTTCGATGGAGTGTCCTTCACCTTAAATATAGGTCCACACTTCATCTTATGCACCTGTTGAAGAGAAATTCAAATTTGAGACTAACCTATTGATGCGCACATTACATTTTCTTTCCTTGGTTAATGTAATGATCTTTGGCTGATGCAGATGTTTCCAAAATTGTGGATATATGATATAAAGCTTGTAATCAATCATTAGAAGGGAATTAATCAATTAGAATCCAATCCAAAAGAAGAATAGGTTTTGATATGTAATATTTTCACTCACATAGGAGCATGTTAGAATGTTGTATATTTTGTCTGGCCTGTAAGCCAAATCTGTAAGCTCGGATGTTGCTAGTCGAATGTGACTGAGATTTCTGTTAATGAGAATATCAGATCTGGAAATTTGGAGGATGAGATTGAGCAATGAGCCAGATATGTGAATGGTTTGAGGTTGTCTATATAGGATGAAATTAGTTTGATCAAGCTGTAGAATGTGGAAGAGGCATATCAGTGTGCCTTGAAAGTAGAAGAGAAGTTGAATAAAAGACATGAGCAAAGAGAAAGAGAAAGAGGTGGAAGATTTCAAAGAGGAAGAACTTTTACTAGAGGAGGAGGAGGATCTCTTGCAGATTAGAATAAGGATAAGGAGATTAGTAAGAATGACAATTCATACCAGAGAGGTGATGGAAACCCTTACAGAAGAGGAGGATATGGTGGTTACTAGAATGAAGGTTATAGAAAGGATGATAAGGAGAAAAGAGTATTCAAGGGAACTTGCTTTAAGTGTGGTGGAGAAGGACATAGAGCATTTGAATGTAATCAAGGAGAGACAATAAAAAAGATAGAGAAAAATAGGAGAATGACCTTTGTTGAGGAGGATCATGTTGGATCATCTAATAAACCTGAAGATGGAGAAGTGTTGGTGAACAAGAGAGTAAGTCAAAGTGAATTGGAGAAAGAGTCATTGCAAAGGAAGAATTTATTTCGGACCAAATGCAAGGTGAATGGTAAATGTTGCAAGGTGATTGTTGATAGTGGAAGTTCTGATAATTTGGTTTCTGAAGAGATGGTGACTAAATTGAAGTTGGAAAGGTTGAAACACCCAAAGCCCTATTAGATTGCTTGGATACAAGATGAGCATAAGATACTGGCAAGTGAACAATGTTTGGTGAAATTAAAGATAGGAAATTACCATGATGAATTTTTGTGTGATATCATGCCTATGGATATATGCCATGTTTTGTTGGGAAGGCCTTGGCAGTATGATAGATAGGCTATTCATGATGGAAAGAAGAATATATATACTATTATTGCTAACGGGATGAAGTAGAATTTGTTTCCTTTGGAAGATGTTCCTATAGTCAAGGTTTGTATGAGTACTAGGGTTTGTTTGGTTGATGGAAGGAGATTCCTTGATGAATTGAGACATGAGAATGTGTGTTATGCCTTGGTGCCTAAGAAGATTGAAGATTTGAAGCATGTAGAAGAACAAATAGAAGAGATAAATGAGTTGCTAACAAAGTATGAGGAGATCATTTCAAATAACGTACCTGATGGATTACCACCTATGAGGAGTATTAGTCATTGTATGGATTTGATTCCTGGAGCTAGTTTTCCTAACAAAGTAGCACACCAAATGACACCAGTAGAGAATGAAGAGTTGAATAGACAAGTGCAAGAATTGTTGAAGAAGGGTTTGATCAAAGAAAGCTTAAGTCCATGTGCAGTACCTGCAGTGCTAGCACCTAAGAAGGATGGTGAATGGAGGATGTGTACAGATTCTAGATCCATAAACAAGATCACGGTGAAGTATAGATTTCCTTTTCCCTGGATGGATGACATTATGAATTATTTGAGTGGAGATAAGTACTTTACAAAGATAGATTTGAAGAGTGGATATCATCAAATCCGAATCAGAGAAGGAGATGATTAGAAAAACAACATTCAAGACAAATGAAGGATTGTATGAGTGGTTCATTATGCCTTTTGGATTGAAAAATGCACCGAGTACTTTCATGAGATTGATGAATGAGGTGTTGAATAAGTTCTTGGGTAAGTTTTTGATTGTTTACTTGGATGATATCTTGATTTTCAGTAAAAGTAGACTAGAACATTTGTTGCATATCACACAATTTTTGCAGAAGTTAAAAGAAGAGAAGTTGTTGATAAACATTAAGAAGTGCAGTTTCATGAAGGAGGAGTTGGTATATCTAGGATTTGTTATATCTGTGGATAGATTGAAGATGGATCTTGAAAAATTGAAAGCAATTGTTGAGTGTCCTACACCAAATAACATTGGAGAGGTGAGATCATTCCATGGATTGGCTAGTTTCTACAAGAAGTGCATTAGAAATTTTAGTTCTATTTGCAATCCTATGACAAAAACAATGAGAGGAGATAGGAAGGATTTTAGATAGATGTCTAAAGCAGGCCAAAGTTTGAGTTGTTGAAGAAGAAGGTGACTGAGTAGCCTGTGTTGGCTTTACCATATTTCAATAAGGTATTTCAAGTAGACTGTGATGCAAGTGGAAATGCAATTGGAGCAGTACTAAGTCAAGAGGGAAGACCTATAGCTTATTTCAGTGAGAAGTTGAATGATGCTAGGACGAGATATTTAGTGTATGATCAGCAATTTAATGCCATAGTTCAAGCCTTGAAGAAGTGGAGATATTACTTGTTTCCTAAGGAGTTTGTGTTGCTTACGGATCATCAAGCATTGCAATATTTGAATAGTCAAGGTAAGTTGAATTAGAGACACATGAGAGAGGTAGAGTTCTTGTAGAGTTATACTTTTGTTTTGAAACATAGGAGTGGAAAGTCAAATAGAATTGTTGATTCTTTGAGTAGGAGAAGGAATTTACTGACAGAGATGAGAGTGGAGGTATTAGTCTTTGATGAATTGAAAAACTTGTATGAAGAAGACCCTGATTTTGCAGAACCTTGGAGAACTTGTAAAGAACCTATTTCAAAGGATAGGAGTCAATGGTTGGTGTTGATGGTGTTTTCTACACAGCAACAACTCAGAAAAAATATGGAAATCCTATCTCTCTTGAAAGGTGAATCTCTATCAGCAAGCCTCAAGAGATAACCCCAAGGTCTCTAATGTCAGGTCTTGACAATGCATAAACAACTCAGTGATAATGTGAAAATGTTGGTAATCACAAGAGGCCTTGCAAATGAACAATGCTAGAAGCGTACTTTCATAAGATGCAACAATATGGTGATGCTTTCAGTCCTAAAACTAACCCAGATTCAAAATAAACAACAAAAGAGATAAGGGTTTTAGAGAGATTCAACTCTAAACTAGCTCCTAAGATCAATCACAATAATGATGAATGTTGCAAATGGATAGATCTCCAATAAAACAAATCTCTTCTTGATCAAGGACAAGCCCACAACTTTGTAGAAATGGTGCAATATTCTAAGGAAACTGGAGATTTTTAGACTATGGATATTCATCCACATTCCCAATAACTAGCACAATGTAAGCAAGCATCCATAGTTAAACTTAGCACAAAATAAGGCCCAGACTAACTTTACACATAAAATTGCTAAAAGTATGGATCAGAGATCGATCAACATCATTAACATTTCACCATCATTGCAAAAGAACTGAAATATAATATCTAACATCTGAGAATCAAGAACAAGAAACCATAAATTGTCAAAGTGTAACACAAAGCTTGCCAAGTCAACAATCCAATTGCATTAACTTCTCCAGCATTACATAACAATTTCCAGTCTCTTTCCTCTCCTACAACTACTATCTTGCATAATCTAACTCCTAACTTAGCCAATTTAGGATTCTAATCAACTCATAGGGCAGAGCGAGACTCAACTAGGTATCAGGCGACAAAGCGAGATGAGTACATGAGGAAGGCTAGCTACTATATGGCAGCCTACTACATAGCAATACCGGATCAAGCACAGCGTGTACCTCCCTACGTCCAAGTGATAGCAGAGATGCCGACACCATCCTATTCAGTAGGGACACACAACTGTGGGTTCAGTAGCTACTAAGAGACCCCTCTATAGAGAGTGCCAGTGCCAGACTCACCACAGAGGTCAGATGTGGGCAGCTCATAGTAGGGAAGACAAAGGATAGATGATAGGACATAGGTTTTTGACAGGTACAGGATGGCTGGACAGTATAGACTAGCAGAGATTTCATTTGATTTAGAGCCTTGTATTTTATTTGATGATTATGGATATTTATATGATGGATTTTATGATAGAAATTATTATGGATCATGTGATGGAAATTATATTTTGATATTTATATGATATGCGACAACCCTTATTGACACTATGTTATGTTTATGTGATGGATGTTTTATTATGTACATGTGTATGTTTATGATTTTATTATGGATGATCATAATGATGCGATGTATGTATATGGTTATGATGATTTATAAGTATTCATATATGAATGATTTTACTATAGATGATGTTGATGATGATTTATGATTATGCCTATGTGGATGACATGTGTGAAATACATTATGCCTAACACTTTGTGATGCGGGATGTGATGGATGATTAGGATGTTATATGATGTATGCATATGTGATCTAAGTTATGGATGAATGTAATGAATATGCAATTGAAGGAGATATATTAGGATGTTTAATGCAACAAAATGATAATGTCATAAATCTTAAGATGCTTACAATAACCAATTAACATTAATCTAAACAACTTAAAATGAATATGATATAGCAATGCAATGAACCTAGAATGTGGAATGAGATGCAATTAAATTCCTTACAAAAACTAATGAATAAATGAAATGCAACATGAACATGAGTGTAAATAAGGGCCATCATAATGATGGAAGCGACTGGTAGGTTAAATTTATTTGTAGATCATGCTTGCTTTAGCTTACAAAATAAAGGTATGATGGGTGTGAAATGACACTTGTCGAAAACCATAGGTATCCTGAGAAGAAAGGGGGGTGGAAGGTGAATGTTTCCACAACCAAAATCATAGGTCATAGATGAGGGATAAATGCAATGCAATTAAATGAAATACAATCCTAATGGGATTTGTCATTTTTGGAGCACTGATTTTTGCTATAGCATAAGACACCAAGTGCCAGGGTATGTGCAACCAAGGTGGATTAGTGTCTAATGCATGAAACAAACATAGCAGACAAGAAGGTTATCCCAACACCCCAAAGTCATGAAGACCTTAGTCAGGCCAAGCATTGGGATAACCACAAGAACAAAAGGATGCCCCAACATAACACAAGACCGCAAGGATCTTGGTGGGTACAACGTGGGGAAACTAGGAAGACAACAACAAACAAAAGATCAAGATATGCCCCTATGTTTACTAGTCAAAGCACACCATGATGTGATAGATCAAGGCAACCATGACAAGGTATGATAGGTAGCTCAAATGATAAACAAAATCCAAAAGCATCAAAAGATCACAATCAATTTCAAACATCCTTTTCCACAGGATCAAGAGGGTGGATGGGATTGATGAGGTCTATTAGGAAGGATGCATCCTATTGAGACCAAAGATGGATACTAAACTAAAAGATAATGATGATGCAGGATACTCAAAACTAACTGGATCTTATGATACTAGTGGATCTTGTTTGTGAAAAACCAGCTAGATAAGGGCATAACTTAATTATATGACACGACACACAAGAGACAAGACACAAAAATAGACACACCCTACAGACCTAGGGGCTCGGGGGTCAATCAAATATTAGCCTTGCCTACATGAAAGCGCAGAGCCCTCATAGTTCAAGAAAAGATCATGGATAAAAGCGGAAAGAGGATGATGGAGATAGATGATGGAAAATGACAATCAGACAGACAAAAAGAAAAGAAAATCGAAAGAAAGCAGAGCCTCAAGGGTGGATCAAATGATCGACCTTGCCTATGTGAAAGCACAGGGGCAACGTAGTTCGACAAAGGACCAAGGACAAAAGATGGGACTAAAATATTGACATGATAGGATGGGATCTAAATGAAGACTAACACAATGAAGGATTCTAGATGATGACACAAGACTGATGGACGACACGTACAGACAAGCTTAGATTAGGATAAAAAGCTTAGGATTACTGATAACAGATGAAGATCATCTAATGCTCAACCAAAATATACCAAATGACCGATGATGGGATAATGATGGAATGATAGGATCTGATAGGATGTCAGGATCAGATATGCAGATGGGATTAGGATTGATGGAAGCAGAAAGCAACTAGGATGCAAGGTAGACAATGATTAAGCCCTTTACGAATGGCACTTGTTACTATGTTTTCACCAAACATACTTATCCAAGGCACCACCAAGGGTGGTTTTCACCATAGGATGAATTATTTCTCTTTACTATTTTTGGATTTTTCTAATTTTCTTGATTTTTTTGTAGTTTTTTGACAATTTTTTACTTTTTTGGGTATTTTTCAAATATTTGGCAGGATGGGATACCTAGCTGACTTAAGTGTAAAACCTTTTCAGGTGCATGATTTTAATGGGCTCCTCGAGGGGCTCTCCTTAAAGTGTGGAAATCCTATATGCCCCAGATCCATACTTAGTTGTGATAACATAAGGACCTAGCCAATTTTCTTCAAATTTACCTTTCTTGTCTCGATCATGTTGATTGCATTGATTCTACTTATGGACTAAATCTCCAATGTTGAATTGGCGAGGACAGACCTTCTTGTTGTAGCTCCTCTTAAGTTGATTTTGATACACCTAGAGATGATTGTGTGCTTTGATCCATGTTTCATCAAGGAGTTCTAATTGATTGAGTCTTGCAACCCGATTATCTTCTTCACCGATAAGGTTCTTCAACGATATTCTCAACGAAGGAATCTCGACCTCAATCGACAAGATGGCATCGGCAACATAAACGAGGGAATATGGAGGGGCACTAGTGGGAGTGTGGAATGAAGTGCGGTAAGCCCAAAGGGTGGGATGGATATGGAGATGCCAATCATGACCAATGTTATTAACTACCTTTTTAAGGATTCTGATCAAGGTTTTGTTGGTAGCCTCTACTTGACCATTACCTTGAGGGTAATAGGTAGTGAACCAATGATATTGAATGTGAAAGGTGTTACATACATGTTTTACAACTTGGTTTTTGAAGGGATCTCCATTGTCAGAAATGATGGTGGAGGGGATTCCATACTTGTAGAGAATATGGAAG
Source organism: Sequoia sempervirens (assembly GCA_007258455.2). NCBI lineage: Eukaryota > Viridiplantae > Streptophyta > Pinopsida > Cupressales > Cupressaceae > Sequoia > Sequoia sempervirens. The sequence continues at coordinate 75,632 of VDFB02119344.1, read as the reverse complement.
AGAATGACCTTTGATATCTAAGTACCCGTGGTTTGAGAGAGTGGCATTGCTTCCACCCATTTGGTGAAGTACTCAGTGGAAGTGATGATGAAGGTGTGACCATCGGAAGAGGGAGGGTATATCTTGTCGGCTAGGTCAAAACCCCATTGAGAGAAAGCCCATGGTGCTATGATTGGCTGCAAATCTTGAGCAGGAACATGAATCAGATCTGTGTGTTGTTGGCAAGGAAGACATTTCTTGAAAAATTCACAAGAGTCATGTTCCATTGAAGGACAATAGTAACCAGCTTTGAGTATCCTCTTAGCTAAGTCCATGCCATTTGAATGGGCCCCACAAACACCACTATGTACTTTTGTCAATGCAGTGTGGGCTTTGGTCTCATTTAGACACCTGAGGAGGGTTCCATCATACCCACGATGATAAAGTGTATCACCTACGATGGTGTAATGAGATGTACGTTGGATGAAATATTTTCATTGGTTGTGTGTCAGATCAGGCGGTAGGATGTTATCATGAAGGTAAGTGTAAATGTTGTGGTACCATGGTGACTCAAGACCTACAATTTCACACACCATTTTAGTCTCAGGGATATCGTAAGCTGGGATTAAGAGTTGTTCGACCAAGAACTCACAGTCTATTCAATCTTTCGGCATGTCGATGAGAGAACCAATTGTAGCTATGGAATCAACTTCTTTATTCTATTCTCTAGGGATCTGGTCGAACTGGATAGAGGTGAAATACTTTTTGATTTCATCCACCATGCACTTATAAGGCAATAGCTTATCATCTTTTTTCAAAAACTCATCATTGACCTATTTGATGATTAACTAGGAATCGCCAAAGACTCTCAAGTGAGTGATATTCCATTGGATTGTGATTCTAAGGCCAGTGAGAATAGCTTCATATTCATCTATGTTGTTTGTGCACATAAAAGCCAACCTAAATGACTTCGGTATATAATCACCCTGGGGAGTGATGAACAAGATGCCCGCCCCTGCTCCATTGTGTCTGTATGACCCATCAAAGTACAGTGTCCATGTGGTTACTTTTGATACTGTAAAGAACTCTTCATTAGGAAATTTCGTTACCAAAGGATAGGCATCTACCAGGGGAGCATCTATCAACTGATCCACTATCACTTTCCCTTTAATAGCTTTATGGTCCACATATTTTATATCAAATTTTCTCAAGAGCATGACCCACTTAGCCATGTGACCAGTTAGAGTTGTCCTGGATAATAGATATTGAGTGGATCGACCTTAGAGATTAGCTTCACCAAGTGACTGAGCATATAGTGTCAGAGTTTTGGTGAACTGAAGACCATGGCTAAGTAATATTTTTCCATCGAGGAATAATTGAGTTAATAGCCCACCAGGGTCTAGCTGATGTAGTAGATCGATCGTTCATTTGAAGACTCATCATGTTGTGCCAATAATGCCCCTAGTTCCACTGAAGTAGTAGAAATATATAGCAGGAGTGGTTTACCTAGAATTGGTGGCATAAGGATCAATGGGTGAGCCAAATACTCTTTGACCTTGTCAAACCCACATTGGCATTTTGAATTCCACTTGATGGATGTATCCTTTTTCAAGAGATGAGTGAAGGACTGGCATTTGTTAGCTAATTGAGCTATAAACCACTGAATGGATTGTAGCTTACCTTGAAGGCTCCTTAATTATTTGAGAATACATGGTGGATGCATATCCATGATTTCCTTGACTTTTGCTAGATTGACCTCTATGCCTCTTCTGGAGATGATGAACCCCAATAGTTTTTCTGATGTGACCCCAAATACACAATTCTTGGGATTCAAACATAGCTTATAGTGCTCTAGATGCTCAAAGATCTTTTTGAGAATTATTGGGTGCTCTTCCCTTGTTCTTGATTTTCCCAATAGGTCATCGACATAATCTTTCATTATGATGTGGATGAGATCATGAAATATGATGGTCATGGCTTGTTGATAGGTTTCCCCCACATTCTTGAGGCCAAAGGACATGACATTTTAACAGAATGTGTCCCAAGGTGTAGTGAAGGTTGTTTTATGTTGATCTTTGGGCACAATCCTAATTTGATTGTATCTGGAGAAGCCATCCACGAGGGAAAGCATCTCATGCCCTGCAGTTAAATCCACCAACATCTCAATGTTTGGTAGAGGGAAATCATCTTTGTGTGATCTACATCATTGTACATCTTTTTGATGGATTCCTCCTCTGGTATGTCTTCAAGGAGATTGTTGTCCACATTGACGTTGTTAGAGGAACTAGATGATGCCATAGGACCTTTTTGTTTGTTAGCATAGCCCAAACCCAAGTTTCTTAGATGCACAAAAGTGCCTATTGGTTGTCGTCTTCCTTGCTCTTCAACACCAAGGCCTCCCCCTTGATAATTATGTTTCTCTGCAAACTTAGAATGCCACAGATAGGTCTCTTAGAAATATTCTTTCAAGGGAGGAGAGGGTTCAGGTTCCTCGTGGTATACCCATTGACTAATGTCCTCTTCTGGTGTGTCTTGTCTTAGTCCAAGAGAGTGGTAAGTAATGGTTCCCACATTCTTAGAATTCAAGGTGATTGTCTATTCTTCTTCCTTTGGTGCAGACTGAGAAGGTTGGCCATATGTGTGTGGCGAGGGTGGCATGGTTATCACGTTCAAAGCGGTATGCATTTCATATTCACCACATCCCTTTTCAATGATCTAGACTTTGGTAAGGGTGGAATCAGATGGATGATGGAGTGGATGAAGTGGTGGCTATTGTGTTGCTAGATGAATGGGATGATGATGTCTGAGGTGGTCCCATTTCCACTCCAGGGCAGTAATGAGAGTGGGGAAAAGAAGCTTCTAATGTGCAAAAATATTTGAATGGTTGAGGATCCACGTGTATGGTGACTTCCATCCCATTAAATGGGAATTATAGGCATTGATGTTATGTGGATGGAATGGATCACATGGCATGGATCCATGGACAGCCAAGGATGAGGTTATAGGGTAGTTCCAGATCAAGGACATGACATGTAGTGTATTGTGCAACTAGACCAACCTAGATTGGAAGACATATTGTCCCTTAAGAATCACGTTCTGCATTATCATATGCCTTGATAGTGATGACTTGATTATTTAAATCAGCATGGGTGTATCCCACCTGTTTTATGAATTTTAATGTGCAAAGACTCAGGGCAGAGCCATTATCTACCAAGACCCTTTTTACTTTGTGACGGTTTATGAGGACCTCGAGATGGAGAGGATGGTTGTGATTTGAGTGAATATAGGGCATGTCATTTTGGCTAAAACCTAGTTGATAGGTGGTTGAGAGATGTCCTACCAATGCTTGGAATTGAGTAGGATTGATATCATTGGGGACGCGAGTATCCTATAAGGCTTTTGTTAGGATTTCTTGGTGTATAGGAGAATACTTGAGCAAATCCAGAATGGATATATGCACCGGGGTCTTTCCTAGATGGTGAAGAATATTATATTGATAACTTACAGAAGGCGGCTAGGTGGATGCGAAGGCTCCAGGGACTATGATACGGGTATGACGGGTTGTAACAACACACTATGGGTCTTTTCCTTTTACGTGTATCATAGACACGCGTGGTTTTGCTTGCTCAATATGCATGATGAGACCCTCATAATTAAGTGGAAAATTTTTGTAACTAATGTTGTTTGTGGTGTTACTCTGATTATTGTTGTTGCTAGACCTAGGGTTTGAGTTTGACGTGCTAGGGCCTTGGTTATGCTTAGGGAAAGCGTTCTAATATATTTTTAGTTGAGCATTAGACGAGGGTGTCATGTTGGCATCCACATGTATATCACCTCAATCTATGAGATCCTAGATGTATGTATTCAAGCCTTGATACTTGTTTAATGTATGCCCTTTAATCTTATGGAACTCGCAATACTCATTCTCTTTAAACTAGGTTGGCTTGGGCTTGGATTCATCAAGGGGCTTAGTCATAGGGTATGTGATCGGGTAATTAGCTTGAAGGATCCTATTAAACACATCACTTAGGGGTTCTCCTAGTTGAGTAAATTGACGTTTGTTACCCCCTTGATTGTTTTGATTGGATTGTTGGGAAAGACGAGGTGCCCTTGAGGCATTGATATGGTGCGAGGATTTGAATGTTGAGGAGGGGGATACTGTGGCTTCTAGGAAGCATTAGCTACTTGGACATATTTGGTGTCAATGACACCATCATTGACAGTGTTTTTGTTCTTGTTCCAATAACGAGACTTATTCCTAGATGACTTCTCTTTATTAGAGTTGAAAATTTTGACTAACCCTTTAGCAATAAAGGATCTCTCAAGAATGGGACCTTTCTCCACTATCTCCGTGAAAGTTGTGACACAATGAAGTCTAAAACTATGGGCCATATCCAAATGGGAGTTTTCAATAAACAAGGTGACCATGTCTTTTTCGCTAAATGGGGATTTTATCCGACTGGCTAAAGCTCGCCATCTCTAAAGATAGCTTGCAAAATTTTCTCCCTCACACTACTTTTCTTTCAAGAGATCCAACATATCGATATCCTTCTCCAAATTAAAGGAGAAGTGGGAGACAAACTATTCTGAAAGTTGTGCAAAGGACTTGACAGATCCCTTCTCGAGACCCATAAACCAGTCAAGAGCTATCCCTTGTAAACTCTTGGGAAACAATATCATGAGGTAATTGTCATTCTGCATGACCTCTTGACAATGGGCATGTTAGCTCTCAAAAATGCAGGTTTGAACCACGAAAGGTTGCCAAGCTTTCACAACGTTTTAGGGTAACAGAACAAGGTTTGAAACAATTAAACCTTCTACTCTCTAGGTGCTGCTAGACCTAGGCGGGTGTACCTATAACAAATGAAGTAGACTTGACTATTGATCTTCTCTTCATGCCACGATTTGTCCACGATGGCAGATTGAAATGGACAAAATAAAACAAATTTGGTATATATTGTATACTAAAATGAAGACTAAACCCTAATATGCTCAATCAACAGATGTAAAAAGTATGAATGAAACTAAATGATGGAAACGGTGAGACCAGTGCCTTATATAGTATACGGAGTCAAATGAAATCTTAAACAACTGACTTCTTTCTGGAGGTCATTCAAATTGTTTGGCATATTTTGTTTATAACTAGTATAAACATGCAAGATTGTGATTATTAAGTTCTTCTTACTGATCTAAATGAAATTCCTTGATTACTGTGATTAATTAAAAGGATTTAATCCTTCCTTGAAGGAACCTATCAACCAATCACACAGATACAGAAAATTCGTACTGATAAACCAGACATAAACATGTTATGCTAATTTAGATAACCAAGCAACATCAATCTTAGAGACAACTTAAATAATTCTTTCAATAAGCACAACACAACAATTGACACCAAAATACGCTAGCAAATCATATGATTTTCATTGATATCTCCATAGCTTCAAAACATACATCAGAGTCTTAGCCCTATGAAACATGGTGTTCCACCGTATTTTCTATTCTCTATCCTACTCTACCTATTATGCGTATATTGTTTTCAAAATGAACATTTATACATTGAGAATACGAAAGGACGCATCCTTTCGGAAATAGGAAATACAAATTACAAAACAAAAGATAGAGAATAATTAGGCTCTATTTAGCCACAAGTGAGTCTTAGTGAGGTGGTCCAATAACTCACACTCATATGTGTTCCCGATTCCACTGCATTCCTGGATCGCGGATTTCCATCTTGACCTCATTTCCCTCATTTTGACGCTTCACTTCTTTCCAATGTTGTATCCTCCTTCGTCTTCATGATCTCATTCATCATTAACTCACATTCATTTTTCCACCTGGTGGATTCTTTTAATTCACCTTTATCATCAGAGAATGTAATCACAGTTTTCTTGGCAGCAGCAACTAACCCCTGTTCATCACCTTGCAATTCATCATAGAAGTTTCGATGACGATTAATTATATGATTTGCAGCTTCAAGTGCAGTACTGTTAGCCTCATCACTTTGGGCCAATTCATGAAAATTCTCCATAATTTGTCCATCCATCCTTGTATGCTCCTTCAATGCAGTAAGAGTATGAGAATATTTTCCCGACAATTTATTCAACCATGATATCAAATGATCTAGCCTCTTCTTGACAATTGTAACAATTGCATCATACTTTCCTTGAGAATAAGCACTTGATCCTACCCAGTGATCTTTTGCCTGAGAGCTTTCTCCTTGAGTGATCATTTTGGTTGTCCCCATTGAAACACCAACCAAGTCTTTGAGTCTATCATTTTCTCTCATCATTTTTTCATTATTTGCTTTGTACATTTCTCTTTCTTTTATCAATAAATGAATTTGTGCTTTATTCAACTTTGAAATATTTACCCCAATATCTGCAGTAGCTACAGGATCAGTTTCTCCAACTTTTAGAGTCATTACATGGCCAAATGCCTTCTATGTATCAATTACCACCAATTTCCTGTGGGGTTGGTACAAAGCCCATATCATCAAGGATCCCTCATCAGTATTATACTTGGATCCTGCATATACTTCTGTCACCTTTTCCTTGTCAAGCTTGTGTGTAGCATGACTGTCCTTCAATAAACTATCAAAAACCAATGTAGAGTTCAAATCAAGGCCAGGAAATATCATGACACCAGCACTCTCCAACATTTTCCTCCCCACTTTAGGAGTCATATTTTTCATTTCATCATCCACACATTTTCTCAATTGAGCCAACAATTGTTTCTCATTTCCTGAAGT